>JAODLC010000040.1:2275970-2289328 GCA_026781145.1 Hippopotamyrus pictus | reverse complement strand
CCCCCGCCACCGCCACCAACACCCCCCCTTCCCTCCCTCCTCACCCCATCTCTGCTCCCCGGAAGTGTGCCAAGGACTCTGCTTACACGTCACGGGCAGATTATTTTAGCTGAAGGACCCACACAAAGCCAATCCCATCGAACCCAGACAAGGTAAAGTGCTCAACCTTCCTCAGGGATGCAGAAGGATATGGCGCAAGCAGTAAGAATTACAATATAATTATATAATCACCACCATTCCAGTCAGAGTGGTGAATTTAAAGTGGAGGGATCACGAAGCCCAGTAATACGTTGGTGTAATGGTTAGGCTTAGAACCTACAACGTTCTTAACCACGTGGTCCTTAACAGGGTCAGATTAATTTATCTGGGGGCACTGGGCTGACATCAGCACAGACAGCATTAATTATTATGCATTCATCTTGCCGTGGTCTTTAGCACATGGACCACAATGCAGCAAATCAGCTGTTTGTACCAAGATTGTGACTAAAGATCCTCATTTCTGCGTATGTGACATTCTCACAGTAACAGGGTCAATAACCCATAACAAGCTTACGCGGCAGTCATAAATACCAAGAGGGCAGGCAGATTTAAAGCAGGAATCACTTCTACTACGCTGGTTAGGGGCAAACACTCTCTACCCTGACCTTACAAATGAATTTGTGCCCATTACGTCCCGGAGATAGTTGATAACTGCAATAACACAGACATCAGTTTGAAAGCGGGGGATCAACACACTATACGAAGACAATGGCTCTCTGTGTCCTTCGCCTACTGTTGTCCGTTCGTTTGTGCGCATCATGCCATAGCTGCGAATGAATGACAGACTGAAAGAAGCGCCGGGCGCTCCGATCCCAAAGGCGGTCGGCACCACGCAGCATAAGCCCAGTACATTCATCAGATTGCCTGCCGGCACTGCAGGCTGCAGCCACAAAGCCAAAGTTTGCTTTTAATGTTTATCTAAGATCGTGCGATTTATTTCACGAAAATACAACAGACCATTCAAATGATAAATCGCATCATGCGATACCATACACGAATTTCCGAGCCTTCACACTTATTTTTGTGAGATCAAAACTACATCTGTCCGCCCGAAGACGGTCTTTCGTTCACGCAATCGCGAATTACTTAACTTTACATCCCTGGGATTTACAGCACAGCGCTATCATTAGCACCATTACACAACATTCGCCACGATTTCGTTTAAAAACGATTTCATATATAAACCTCGGCACGGTACTTTATCAAACCCACCGGACTGCGGGGATCAAGCCGACGTGTTTCTCTTTAAATCCAGCAGTCCCCGAAAACAGCACGCCGATGTCCCCAGCAGAATTACTTATAATTTAGATAAAAGCAACAAACAAGAAGGCAGATAACATGGGAAGCACTTTCAGCATGTACGATTTCATCGGCCTGAAGTATCTAATCCCTCACTATGCTGTTAGAGTACATTTCGTCCTGCGTCAACATGCGAAAAATGCAAAACGGTTGAAGCGGGGGGGGGCGCCGGTAACGGAGGACGCGGACTTACAGAGCCGAAGCGCCGAGCGCGGTGCCTCCGTCCGCAGAGCGCCTCCGCAAAGCCGCAGAGCGCCTCCGTAAAGCCGCAGCGCTGCGCAGTCACTGCGATTCTGCTCGCAGGTGCCGTCCCACCTGTCCGACATACGCCGCCGCTCACTCCCGTCCCCTCCTCCTTCTACCTATCTTTCTCCCTCCCTTTTCCCCTCCCACTCTTTTTCCTTCCTTGCTGTCCGCCCTTCAGTCCCGTCTTGGGCAACGCCGGGGAGTGCTATAACAAATCAGATTTATGTGACTCTGTGGCCGGAGCTTGTGACCTGGAAACAGGAACATGATCACCAAACGACAATATATGTGTCTGTCCGTATAACCCCCGGGCTGGCATTGGCCGTCTGAATGGTCATTGTTCGCTTGGACACAGCCTCGGATGATTAAGTCATAAATTGCTGACTACAATGGGGTGTATGGTGCTCTGCTGAAAAGTGGGCCACCGTAAATATGTTGGGCGCAGTATAAGATGTCAGCTGACATTTATTAATTCCCAAGACAGAGCTCAGGAACGCTTTCACGAAATGAATGCATTCTTTAATAACGCACCAGATCCAAGCGTAAAATGATCCTTATGAATAAAATCATTAAACTTGATTTTTTTTTCTCTAGAATCTTCGTTTCCGTGTGAACATTTTTCTCAGGCTATATGAAACCATCAGCGATATTAAACGCCCCCAGGTACCAGGGGCGTAATTTCCAGGGGGGTTAGGGGGGTCATGACCCCCCCAATAATCATGTTTCCCCCGTAATGGGTGAAGACCTCAACCCCCCAAATGTTCCAGCCAATGTTACGCCCTTGCCAGGTATTAAAACCTCTGTGGGATCAGACCTCCAGACGCTCAGATGCATTTTTAAGACATACTATAAAGAAAACCTTTAACCTGTGCGTGTTACTGCCTTAAGTATACACATAAAAAAACTAATATATAAGTAATGCTCGAAAACTACTCTGAAGCATTTGTGAAGTATCAGAGACCGTGTATATGTCCGGGTGTGATGGCACCTAAAACTCAAATAACAAAGCCATGTGAAAATGAATCTCAGGGGTGTAATCAATGCCTGCACTCTCTATACTGTGATTTACTGCACACTGTCCAAATGTACCAGGGTTGACATCCAGCACAGCCACTCTCCTCTGTCTGGGTAATACACGATGACAGTTCACAGAAAATAGCCCCCCAAAAAAAATCTTAATGTGGATCCTGATGTTTAGACTCAGCACCGAGCGACCAGCATTCATCATCGGCTCTCTGTCCGGAACATTTCATGCTGTAAAGTGTGACTCTGGATGGGTGATCTTCTCTGCCAGCTGCAGGTGGGAGTGGCGGAGCTGTGAGGTCGATGTGTCCCCATGCCAACGCTGGGTCACCGAGCCAATGAAGGGAAAGATTAGAGTGCCACATCACCCCTAAAAGCACACACGGATTCACTTCCTGTCTGTGGATGCAGCTGGGGTGACGAATGACATCCAAAAACGTCAGCAATGACTGAGGCCAGACCAAGGACAAAGAAATATCCAGTCAAACATGATGAAAGAAAAAAATGTTCTGTTTTAATGATCTGAGGGGATAAAAATGATGACAGAAAAAGAGAAACGTCAGTCTCATGAAGCCATCTGAGTGAGGCTTATTTATGAACCCAAAGTTGCAAGAAATCTGGGTGATGAGAATCTGCAAAGCCGACCTGAGCAGTGTTAGACATGGTGGATTAACTTATCTGGGGAACTAGCCAGACATCAGCCTGGACACTCAGATGGTGTTGATTTTATTAACTGTTCCATTTTTCCTGAGGTAGGGGAAGGTCCTGATGTTTGCCAGGATCCTGGGCTATAGCCAAAGATAGCCGATGAGTTAATCTGCCCCTGAGTGTTTGTCTGTGTTCTGACGAAATGTGTCTCTGTCCTTTGTGTGTATGTGTGTCGTTCTTTTACACGCAACACCCTCGTCTGCCGGGGCATTCTCACCGCAGCGGATCTGGTCCGGCAGAAAACTGCCACCTTGTTTCCCTGTTTTGGTGAGGATGTGGAGAATGTGGCAGTCAGCTTTCTACTCCCTCACTGTCACAGGCCAAAGTCCAGTCCTGAGCTGCCTCTCGGCTCATACCCTCCGCCTGGGCTGTACCTCCCCCCACCGCCTCCATACTGAGGCAAAGATGTCTGCTTTTCAGCAGTAAAAACCCCTCCCCAACAGCAATGAACAGCTTGCTCCCGGAAGGTTTTCCCACAAGCAGAGTACTAAGCATTTAGGTCAGAAACAAGCACAATGGAAGATGCAGTGCGGAGTCCAGGAACAGAACCACGATCCAGCAAGAAGCCGCCCCGTGTGAGTCCCACAGGGCCGCTAGACACCTTTAGACGGCAGAGTTGCCCCCTCCTGCTGCATTACAGTGTCCCAAACACTGGACTGCACCTGCATCATTACACTCTGCTAGAATCAGCAGTTTCTCTCCATCACAGCACCTTGAAATGACCGCATCCCCGTGGGTCTGATCTCTCCCAGGGCTGGACATCACAGATGGCCACTTACTTACAGGCCTACGTATTTCCATAGATAAGAGAGTGAAACCAGTATAAACACTGACCCCAGTCCGATGGCAAGGACCCGGGCCAGTGACCATGCTTAGCGACTTTACTGTTTTGTTACAATATTTACCAAATGGATGTTTCATGTTAGACACTGGAGACAGATGCAATGAACAGGATTAAACAGACACACGCTAACGCAAACCAGACGGCACCATCACTCTCTGCAGCTAATTACAGAATAAAGAGGTTTTCGCCAGAAAGGAGAAAAAAAAACATTCGACCGCGGTTGTTTCAATTAGTTCATTAGAAAAGAGTTGAATTGAAAATCTCAGCTTGACTTTAGAAAACAGTGCGGCCGTCTGTATCATAATTTCACCGAATAAGCGTTTATGTAACTCCCCCTGGCAGCCCCCCCAGCGGCGGCTGGTCACTGATTTCCCAGCGGGAACTGCAGATCAAAGGGGCTCTAACCAACCCCATACATACTCTTGTGGATGTGTCAGTTCCACTCCCAGACTGCACTCTATAGAAACCAGACTCCTCCGTTACACGTCTGCTACGGGTGGGCCAGATCTGACTTATAAAACGCAGAGGAAATGGTCAAATGTGACTGTAACGGCTCCCACATTGCCATCTACAGGCCATCAGGTGCCATTGCGGTATCATTGTAATTAAACTGTGTGTCATTGGAGGTAGAAAATGCCGGTCAGCAAAGAGGTTTCGTGCGGCTCGGCACCACTCCTCCAGTGCTCGCTGCATTCACGCTTCCACGCTGTATTGCATATCGCACATGACAGACAGACAGACACCGCAAGGAGGAGAGACCCATTTCCAACCCAATTCTGTGGGCCCTAGCCGTCCGCTGTGCCTCCGTTTATCTGTCCCTTGATTTTATTGTTCTTGTTTGGACAGAGGGAAGGTCACTTGTGCCGTCTGTCCTCGATCCGTGTCACATCCCTCCTCTGTGACGAGTCAGCACCGTAGCAGCAGAAAGGCGCCGCTGGCCGGGCTGCACGTGAGCCCCCGTCCGGGCTGCGTGTGCGCGCGTGTAATGGGGGCAGTGGGTCCCAAAAGTAAGCAACGCCGGGCTCGCTTGCACCATTACTTTAAAACAGGGGTTCACGACCCTTTTGATGAGTTCCGGCCGGTTTACGTCAAACAAAAATCTAACAACCCGGTAAAACGGTCGGGGGGGACCGAGGGATGAATCGGTGATATCATAGGTTTTACCGTTTCACTTTTTTCAGATGCGAACAGAAGGAGGGTTCGCGAGGGGCTGTGAACATTTAAAATAGTAGAGAAGGAAAAAACACAACCCTGGCGTGTCTTCAGTTTCGTTTATTTTTTATTTTTTCCTTTTTGATCGATAAAGGAGAAAGTTTACCCCAATGGCAAGAATAGCGTCTCTATTTACTTAATTTAGACAACGTTTTTTTTATATAGTTCTTTGATAATCTCACGTCTTGATTAATTAGGAATTCACCTTTCATTGGTTAACCTGTGAATAATTTAATGATCAAATGGACATGCACATTTCTGATTGGACCTCGCCCCAGACATCAGTTCACAAGGGTCATAAAACTTCGAAGAAATATATCTTTGTAAATTTACTAACCCCACCGCAAAACCCCCAGCAATTCGTGGATCCATGGAATCCTGGCTACAGACCCCCCCAGGTATGAGAAAGCCACGCCACATTGATTACAGATGCAAAGCGATTTTATTTCGTTCCAAACATTCATTTCCCTGGAAACACTTGAGTATGTTCCAGAAATACCTCCAGTGTGCATCAGATCATTGTTTTATGTATTTCTACAGCCAGTTTGTTATACCTCATAAAAAAAAAAAAACATGAATAAAAACAAAAGATATACTGTTATTGTGGCGGGGGGGCGCAAGATGGGCGCCATGATGCACTGTACTATCAACTAGGTTCATGTGGAATTTTCAGACCGCTAGTCACCAGTTCGGAGGTGTTTTCTGGGTGCAGCACTCAGACCCACAGCTGGACAACGTGAATCTGTCACCGAACCCGATGTGGGATATGAAACAAACTGTCAACCGCAATTCCAAGATGCTTCAACGCAGAAGCCTGCCCTCCATGTAGGAAGGTGTACTTAACACTCTAACAAAATAATCTTTCAAAAAGTCAGTCGGCTACGGTCACTGGAAGTTTAGGCCCAGACCATAGTACGTTGTGGCCTGATTTTAAAAATCCTGATTTCATGAATCATTTTTAAGAGAGACGATTTATCAAAAAAGGAAAATAAATATGACATCTCTGTATGGCAGTAGCAGAAATACCTGCCAGCGTGTACCTCTGATTAAGAATCTGTACCTCTGATTAAGAATCTGTACCTCTGTCTACTAAGGGTTATTTATTATCTGATTCCAGGGCCCAGAGTCACGCTGGCTGACCAGTGACCCATCTTACACCAGCAAAGGGCTTGTTTATATTACAACACATGCACGGAAAGGCCACCAGCATCCAGACACGGCCAGTGAGGCAAGAAAAGTAAACTCGAGGAGAACAGGAAAACTCAGGAAACAGGAAAGTGTCCCTCGGACAGCCGCCCCAGCCTTGGTGTGCGGACAGCTGACATTTTCCAGCTGCGGCTGAAGGAGACACAAGCTGTGGCTGACAGACAGGCCGCCTGACCTCCTACAGCCCCTGCAGCACGTGTTTCCTGGGATTTACCCCACTTTAGGCTGTTTTAAGGTGCAGCTATCATTGTTCAATACTATTTTTACAACCAATGTGACAGTGCGTTTTAGCTAAACCTTGTTCTTATCATAATTATTAGTATTAGTAGTGGCTGTAGTGGTAGTATTTTCAGTACCATCTTTATCAAGGTCAGCTTTTTAATACAAGCGACATGCTTTCGTTCTCTGACTCCCAGCAAAGCCAACAGGATAGAATGGAACCCAATGTCACTGATCATTCACTATTCTACAGTCTATAAAAATTTAAAGAATAAAAAAAAAAAAAAAAACCTTCACGAGGGTGGGGGCCACATAAATAAAAGGACGAAAGCACAGCAAATCAGGAGGGCTTTAGGACCATCAGCGTTTGAGATGCATGAGCCCCCCGCCCCCCCTGGCTATGGTCCTGGCGGTCAGGTGACGTCTGCAGTCCATTCACAGTCTGGCGACTGAAACTCGGGACCCTGCCAAGGGGGTTCTTGAGGTCCAGAGAGTGAGGGAGGTCAAATGGGACCCCGCCCAAGGGCTCCCAGCGGGCAGACGATCGGGCCTGTTGAAGGAGAGGGGATGTACAGCGGACCCCCCCCTCCACTGGATGCTAGCGGCTGTTTTTAGCTGCCTCTTTGGCCGCTATGATGAGGGGGGTGAGACTGGAGAGGGGTTTAGCCACCCTGAGGAACTGGTGCTGAGGGAGCAGATGGGGTGGGGGGTGCAGAGTGTCAGACACTTAGACAGTCACAGCACAACACACACTTAGCAGACATCTGCATCTTGGGGGGGGGAGTTTACCTGGAGCAGCTCCTTGGCAGAGCCCCTCTTCTCCACATCCATCTCCAGACAGCGGTTCAGGAAGTCTCTGAAGATGGTAGAGAGCTTCTCGGGGTTCTGGAGCTCCGGGGTGCCGTTGGTCGCTATGAGGTACAGTGCCTGCAGGGGGCGCAGTTCCGGTTAATGAAGGTTAAACATTTCTTCATTGAATCTGCGCTACATTTTGCGTGTCCTGCGTTCTTACATTTCATTGTAATTACTGTATGCCAACATCTAACGTTTAGCATTCATTTCTCGCTCGGGGTAACTTTCTCCCCACCCCCCGCAGGCCCTCTCACCCTCAGCGGGTTCTCGTTGAGGTACGGCGGCTCTCCTTCGATCATCTCAATGGCCATGATGCCCAGGGACCAGATGTCCACCTTCGGCCCGTACGCCTTCCGGGTCACGACCTCGGGCGCCATCCAGTAGGGCGTGCCCACCATGGTGCTGCGCTTGCTCTGCTCGGGGGTGATCTGGGCGCAGAAGCCGAAATCCGCTGCGGGACGATAGGAGCAGGGGAATGGGGGGGTCAGTACCGTTCTGTCTCCATATACCACGGTCCTTTGTCACCCCCTGCTGTCAATAATGCAGAATACAACTGCTTTCCACAGGGGGCATCCTGATCAAAAGAAAAGAGCTCATGGGAGTTTTACTTAAAATGCAAGTAAACAAATGTAATGTTTTGAGGGCAGAAGGAAAAATCATTGGTTCAGAGAGATAACCAATCAGATTGTAGAGGAGGTTGGTCCAAGCAACTAGAGGAGGCCGGACCAACCAAGCAGATGTCTTTGTCCTGCCTCCTCAAGTTTCTTGGACCTACCTCCTCTGCAATCTGATTGGTTATCTCTCTGAACCAATAATTTTTCCTTCTGCCCTCAGAATACTATTGTGTAAGTAAAACTCCCATGAGCAAGAAAAGAGGTTTGCTTTGTCCCCTGGCTCTCTTTCTAGAAGAGGAAACAGGAACTGGACTCACTGAGCTTGACAGAGCCGTCCATGCCCAACAGGATGTTGTCACTCTTGATGTCACGGTGGATCACCTGATTTGAGTGCAGGAACTCCAGGGCTTGTAGGCACTGTGAAGAAAGACAATCTTCCAGAACCATCTGCACAAAGTTTAAGTGCTTTACAATCTGGCTGGATTTTGCCTAAAACTGTGTGAAAAGTGCAACAGCAGAGGAATATTTGGTTGGCCCTTTAACAACTATGCCACCTTCTGCCTCCTCACAGGAAGGAGGTATGGGGCGGGGACCTTCTCACCTCTCGGCACACAGCAGCAATCTGGCCCTCGTCCATGCAGGTTTCCGTCACAACGTCCGTCAGCGAGCCTCCTGCGAGGTACTCCATCACCACCCATAGCTCCTCACCCACCAGGTAGCTGTGTATGCAAGATGGCAGCTATGATGCTGAAATTCACATCACATCACGACAAGACGCACCCTGATGGTACCACGTTATTAGCTGAGGCCTAGGAGGCCTATCATTAACCTCCAGGCCACATACAGCGCTGTGACAGTGCTGGCGGTCAAACTATTGTTCTCCCTCACCTGTCCAGGTAGTTTACGATGTTGGGGTTTTTGTTTTCCCTCATGACCAGGATCTCGTTGATGATCAGCTCCTTCTTGGGCTGTTGCTGCAGGTTCATCTGCTTGATGGCCACCTAAAATGCCAAGGCAAGCGGCCAATCAAAATCAGCCAGCGTGTGAGCCAATCAAGTCAGGCCTAATCAATGCACTGTTCAAACTCTTTTATTAGTGAACAGGTCCAGTTACTGACACAGCAGCCCTAACCCAAAGCACTTTATAAGCATTTAATAGATAAGAGAGAACAATCGTGGGTTGCTTCTGTGATGGAGCCACCATACCATACCATGCCATCTTTATTTATAAAGCACTTTAAATCAACCATAGCTGACACAAAGTGCTGTACATTGGAGCACTGGAGAGAGAAAAATAAAAACAAAGTCAGATAACTAGGAAAACTAGGTCCTGCTGGGGCCAAAAGCCAAAGCATAAAAGTGAGTTTTAAGACGTGTTTTAAAGGTGAGGGGGGGCTGTCTAACGTGCCAGGGCAAGTTATTCCATAATTTGGGAGCAACGATAGAGAAAGCCCTATCTCCTCTGAGCTTCCTCCTGGATCTCAGTACTTCCAGGAGCAGCTGAGCAGCTGGCCTGAGAGACCGAGCGGGAGTGTAGGGGTGGAGGAGCTCAGAGAGGTGAGGCGGTCTAAGATTGTGAAAGGATTTAAAAACAAACATAAGAATTTAAAAATGGACTCTATAATAAACAGGCAGGCAGTGGAGTGAGGCCAGGACAGGGGTTATGTGCTCTCCTTTACGAGTCCCTGTTAAAAGTCGTGCAACGGCATTCTGAACCAGCTGCAGACGCGAGAGTAATGACTGACTGACTCCCACATAAAGTAGGTACAGTAATCCAGACCGGATGAAATAAAAGCATGGATCACCGTTTCAAAGTGCTGCCTAGAAAGAAAAGGTTTTACATTGGATAGTCACCTTAAGTGGTAAAAACTAGACTTAACTACGGCTCTGATTTGACTGTCCAACTTAAAATCACTGTCCAACTTAACACCAAGATCAAGAATAATCTCGGTGTTAAGTTAGACAGTGTTGGCCAGCTTCCAGAAACTGGCTTTCTGTCCTCCAAAGTTCAACACATCAGAAAGGCCACCCCCCCACCGCCCCGTATCAGTCGCTCAAGGATATTGATCACATGGGGTAAATGTAGCACTTTTAATCCTAAACACCTCCCCATCAATAATTCATATGCTAACCCAGCCTCAGCTGAGTGGGTTAATGCGATGGTTCCAGGGACTCCATCATAAAGCAAATGTAAAGCATTAGGGTTAAAACGGAAACTGACGACGTCAGCAGCCCCGTTAATTAATATGACATCACTCAACTGTGCACTGAGGCCTAACTGCATCCAGCACAGATCAGTCTGCAAAACACTGGAAGTGAATCTCAATTCCAAGAACGCCAAGACTGTACTTGTGCCCTTGGCATGATGGGTCTTTCTAACTCACCTTCCAAGAACAGACTTGGGGTGCAATGAATCATGGGATTGGTCTCGTTTGGAGAGATGCAGCTGCTGCATCCTTAATAGGGCAGAGAAAGAACAACATGCAGGGATCTTTACCGTCTCCTTACTTGTGTTCTTAGCATTGGAACTGGTCTTTGGCAGTGGAAGATGACGTAAAATGGGTACCAAAAACACAAGTGCAGTCAAGGACACATATTGAGATTCATCCTGGGATTTTAACTGATGGATTTTACATATAGCTGTGATTTAAGCCCCCTAGTGGCCAGATATAGGCCTGCATGACTTAATAAAGACTTAAAATGGTATATAAATAGCAGACATCCCAACCAGCAAAAACTAATTTCAGGGAGGTCCTGTCCCCCCCCCCCCTCGGCAAGAAGGGAGATGACTTTATTTCACACAACAGAATTTCTACATTGGCCATATGTATAATTTTTGTTAATTAATTTTTTCTAGTCAGCACACTAAATTTCAAAGGCTCCACTGAACCGATAACTTTGGTCCTCGAGAAGATAAATAAAAGCCCGCCCGCACTGAAATATGATTGGCTTATTTTGCTAAGTAGACCAATCAGGATGCTGTCTGTCTAGCACGGGCTACATGAACAGGCACACACGCAGGGATCCACACAAACACAAGTTCTCTCTCTCTCTCTCTCTCTCATTCCGTCGTGCGCGTGCTTTTCTCAAGTGCGCGATGGACGTGTTACCGTCTCACGCGCATGCTCTTCTGCACTTGCTCTAGTTTCCGGGACATTCTATTCAGTTTGCGGGCATCAGGGAGCCGCTATCAATATGCAGGAGACTTGGGATGTTTGAAATAGTGACCAACTAATGCAGCTGTAATGAATCTGGATGTTGCTTCCTTGGCTGAAAAGTCCAGGAGAAAAACTACAGGATTGTGATCCCTGACTGAAATCCATCCATCCATCTTCTGAAACAGCTTATCCTGTTCAGGGTGGTGGGGGGTCTGGAGCCTATCCTGGAGGCTACGGGAACAAGGCAGGATGCACTCACCCACACACACCTTTGAGCAATGTGAGAACTCCAATCAGCTGCAGCATGTTTTTGGACTGGGGGGGGAGAACCCCACAACGACATGGCGAGAACATGCAAACTCCACACTCATGGAGCCCAGGCGGAGGCTTGAACCCAGGTTGCATAGGTGTGAGGCAACAGCGCTAACTTCTGCACCACCGTGCCACCCCCCTGACTGAAATCTTTCGCTATGAAAGAAACTTCTCTTTCTTTACTAAAATGCATGTTTGATGGCTCCAGCCCATTTCAGCACAGTTCGGTTCTGCTTACCTCCTGACCCGTGGCGATGTCAGTCGCAGTGTAAACCGTCCCAGAAGCCCTAGGCATAGAAACGGGATTGGAATTAATCATACGGACCGGGGTCTGGAGCCCCTAAATCTGGAAAGCAATAATGTATGACCCCCCCCCCTCCCCAATACAACTGAATGTGCCCATATGGGAGGGGAGTTTGTGTGGGGGTGTGACATACCCCTGTCCGATCTTCTCAAACCTTGTGTACTTTTTCTTAGGGTCACCAACACTGACGATGCCACCTAGTGAGGAGAGAAGGTGTGACAAGGAGGCTGGCGGCAGGGCGGAGGCACTGAGGGAAGGGGAAGGCAGTCAGATCTCCTCAGAGACCAGGAGGCCGGCGGCAGGGCGGAGGCACTGAGGGAAGGGGAAGGCAGTCAGATCTCCTCAGAGACAAGGAGAGACATTACACACTCACCCCAGCAGGGGGCACACTACCTACTTCACTTTACTGTGGGACCAGTGGTGGGTAAGTGTAGGGGTCAAAGGGCAGATCAACTGGCGTGCACGAGAGGAAGCGGAAACACGACAGACAAACCAGGAGAGGTTTGCAAATAATCCCCCCCCCCAAGAATTTAGAGACAGGTAACTGGGAAATGACACCATATTACCTTTTCAGTGAACAGACATTCTTAAATCAGAGTAAGCAGAGCGCCAGCCAGAAGCTAAGAACAAAACAGGAGAAGGTCATGGGAGAACCTGGGCACCTCATTCAGCCACACTTCATATCTTACCAGTAGAGGGCGACCATAGCACATCTGTAGGACGGAGCATTTGCTAAACACACGTTTGAAGTATCTCTGCAAATGGATTTTCGGTGAATATGTTTTTACAGCCACTATTGCAGCAGTCTAGATAAATCAGGACTGAACTGTGAAACTCATTTTACAATGAAAGGACTCCAATTAGCAGGAAGCAGGGAAAAGCAAATTGTTCTTCGATTTACTTGTCAAAAACTGTCATTTGAAATGTTTAGGCCCAGGAAGTTGGTAATAATCCCATTATTCTTCATTACAATATGATGCCTGGTGGATGTAGTAGCTGTCATTTACAATTAAGTGCTCTTATCTGCACACACTGTTTCAGTCTGCAGTGCATTGTGGGATAGTGGCAGCACCTGAGAAAGCAAGCTGTCACTGATACCAAAGCGTGAACCCTGACCACAGCCTTAGAGAGGCATCACACACATGAACGCGAGAGGCAGGGGGAGGCAGACAGACCCCGGTTTCCAAGGAGACCATACAGTTCTGGCTATGGTGTGTGTGTGTGTGGGGGGGGGGACTCACGTAGCTTTTCCAGGATCTCCTCGTCGGACATCTTGGTCTTCTTCCGGGTTTTGTCGGCACTCCGGGGGGGGCTTGTAGAGGG
>JAODLC010000040.1:2218738-2257232 GCA_026781145.1 Hippopotamyrus pictus | reverse complement strand
GAGGTCCGCTGGTCCAGGTGTGGCAGAACACCGGCCGTGCGCCTTTACGAACATGCAGAAAAAGCATCGGATATAGCAGACTCGCATATAACGGAATTTCGCTCATAATGGACAAACCATTTGGTCCTCATACGGGCCGCTTTTAGCTGTAGTTCTGTTCGGCTATAACGGACATATAGTTCCGCCCACAAGGCGTGTACGTGGCGTGTCGGTGATATCCAGCGCAGATACGTATACCTAGTCGGGATTATTAATAGTCATGCATCTGGTCAGGTATAAAGTTGGATTACTACATGAACAATATAATAATCTATACCACAAGTGTGTCTGCTGAGGTGTGGCATGAGTAAATGGTGTCCTGTAGTTGTGTTCTGGGCATACAGCAACTTTGGATGTAACGGACTGTTTTGCCAGGTCCCTTGAAGTCCGTTATAACGGTATTTTACTGTAAAATAAAAACGTACGCATATTACATTGGTGAAACATGAAATGCAATGATTGTAACTGGAAAAAAAATCCGTTAAAATAATATGAACAGGAAGATATCTTTATATTTTTAGTCACTGTATACTTTGAAAGTTTACTACTAAAATAGCAAAGACAACATACGGTTATTTCTGCAGAACATTTCACACGGATGTGATTTAAAGTATTTCACGGAGATCAAATAATATTATACAGTAATAATAACAGGTGAAATCAACCCAGAAGGTTCCCCGTTGGCTATGGGGATCGAACCAGCCGCTTTCGCATTATAAGGCGATAGAATAAACCACTGTACCTTCATGCCACTATACTAGCACTTGTAACATTTACGTAACTTGTGCATTTAGTCTGTCTGCAATTCATTGTCAAGCCAACTCTCTGGCTGTGTTTATGACCACAGTATTGCCTTTTTTTTAACGATTACATCTTTGTATTTTTCATACAGCTCCATCAGCATCGTTTATTCTGCGGTGGAAAGAAACGCCGCTCTCGTTTTACAGCGTTTCCGACTCATTTGGTCGATTTATCGTTCATCCATTCATTTGGGCTTCTTCAATATCGCGGGTGTGCGCACTAAGTGAGACTATGTAAGTCTGTCTTGAATGAACCTTGATTAATTAACACTGAACTGCGTTCGTAGAATGACGTGAGGCTAAATTTAGAGATGGAGGTAGGTTGAGTCTGACTTTTTTTATCTGCCTTTCTTTAGCTACTTTCATGGAATGCCCCCAGGTGATCTCAGATAGTTTGTTATGTGTATTAATGGACCTTGATCTCATATCCTCTTGTCGTTGTCGTTCAACGGATTTGTAGACTTGTAGAAAAGACCATTAAGTTAAAAACACATTTCTATATATTGTGAAAGGATACAGTTTCTTCTCAGAGCATCCGTCCATTCAATTAACTGCTTACCATATACAGAATGGGGGGGGGCAGGTTATCCGAGAACCAGGAAGGACAGCATACAAGGGCCCTGGTTGGGATGACATTCCATCGCAGCTTAATGTTGCTTAATAGTACGACTACATTTAGGAACATAACAATGTTGTAGTTTTGTCCGGAACTGTTTTTTTTTCCCCACTGATATTTATCCAAATTCCCCCAGGTGAGGGATAAGCTCTGTCTACATTGAGAGCTTCTAGTTCGAAATTGAATATCTTAATTACTGACTATATTCATCACGTCATGTAGTAAAAACTCATCGCACTTTTTAAGAAAAAAGTTGAATTTTCATTTTATTGTCTATTTTAGTATTTATATTTTTTCAGGCTATTGTTTAGTTAATTTTATTAGTTTGCTTGGTATTTCTGATTGGGGGAATAAATCGCGGTACATCGGAAGCCCCGCAAACCTCTCACCGCCTGAACTGCGCCCTCTCCTGGCTACAGGAACGGTACTTCCGCGATGCGGGAAGGGAACGCGCTGCAGTTGTGCGAACTCCGACGTGGACGGGAGAAGCGTAGCGCCCTGGCATGGCCGATCTGTGCGCGTCCCTAGCGCTGCTGACTGCCGTGGTGCTGCTCAGCGAAGCGAGCCGCAGGGCGGCCGCCAAGCTGCTGGCGCACCGTGCCGCCTATGCCGTGGAGGTCATCTCCACGTTTCAGCTCTGCGCTTGCACACAGGAGCTGAAGCTCCTCGGCGAGCTGGGCCGGACCGAGCCGCGGATCATGCTGACTCTCACCTACCTCATCTCGGTGGTCCACGCACTGACTTTCAGCGGGGCGATATGCAACCCCTCCGGCGCACTTGAGAGTGTCTACCGGCGCAGCCTGAGCGGCAGCGGCGCCTTGCGGCGGATCGCCTGCCAGTTCCTGGCGGCTGCGGTGGCACGTTCAGCGGCGCCCTATCTATGGGCTCTGGGTCTGTACGACCTGCACGCCCGGCACAGGTCGCTACGATTTCGGTGCCAGAATCCGATTGACGGCGCGTTGCCCACCGCCGCGGCCGTGGAACTGGGCTGCGCTTTCGCCGTGCAGAGCGCTCTCACGTGCTTCAAGGGGACCGATGTGAAGTACAGGGTCCATATAATAGCTGCGGTCATCACGACGCTCGTCTATGCAGGTTGGTATATTATAGTATATACAGGTTAATACCCTTTAATGAACATGATATTGGTTTAACTTAGTTGTGCTGTAACTGTAACGCTAGTTTTAATGTAGGTCACAAAACACAATTCACCACATCTGTTTATTCCCCGTAGATGTTACATTTAATTATGGAAAGGATGTCTTAGTGTCTGTGAAAGTAAGAGTTGAAATAGTGTCCTCCTAAGTCGCTCATGTTTATGTTTGCCGTATATTCAGGCTCAGTCCTCAGATATGTGGGAAACCAGCTGAAATGATAGAGAAACGTTATTTCATGTTGCATATAGCATATAGTCCATTTATTTTCATGGTTATTGTTGGTATAATGTAACTTTTTTAGACTAAACCCAGTTCTATAATCTGGTTTAGAGGAAATATGAGAGGTTACTTAAAGCTATTTTCAGAGTAGATGATGACCCAGCTAAGTTCAAGTTACTATCTCAGTTCTTGAGGCCTGACTGTCATATTTTGTTGTTTGACTGGGACTG
Source organism: Hippopotamyrus pictus (assembly GCA_026781145.1). Lineage (NCBI taxonomy): Eukaryota > Metazoa > Chordata > Actinopteri > Osteoglossiformes > Mormyridae > Hippopotamyrus > Hippopotamyrus pictus. Next base: position 2,254,174 of record JAODLC010000040.1, on the reverse strand, counting down.
GGGCTCTGTGACTCCCCCTGTGACTCCCCCTGTGTTTGGACTCGTACAGGTGGTCGCTTCACCGGTGCTGTGTTCAACCCAGCACTAGCTTTCACCACGCAGTTCGCTTGCGAAGGACACACCTTCATGGAATATTCCATTGTCTACTGGCTGGGACCAGTTTTGGGTAAGGGTCCTCTGTCCAGGTGCTGGGGCAGATAGATAGCCACGACCGTGTTTTTGCTGGGCTGCTCATTGGAAAGCTAATAAGTAAATTCTGTCAACAACTGTCCTAAGGGTTTGGGTATAGGGTTAGGGTATAGATCAGCCAGCTTCGCTGGAGGCTGCAGACCCCGAAGCATCTGGTGTCGTGTTCGTTTTCTGACCAGGAGAAGATTTCACACCTCTGTGTCTTCACCCCCATCCCCCCCCAGGTATGACTTTCTCCGTTCTGCTCTCTGACAAGGTCATCCCGCTCTTGTCTGGAAGAACGTTCCAGAAGGACACGGAGTTTCCTCCGGCTGCGACTAAAAAGCTACAGTGAACGTGCTCGGAGAGTCAGGGATCAGCCAGTAATTCTAGCAATAGTCAAAGACTCTGGGGCAGTTACACTTTCACCACGGCGTGGACAGGGGCTCTAGCTGCAGGGGTAACTCCTGCATTGTGGGTTTAATGAAATCATCATCAGAGTTGCACAGACATACACCTATACCATACATCGCCAATATATCTGCACTGTTACACAGTTTGCTTGCCAGATCTACTATTCCTGTGTATTCTCTAGCTCAGGTGAAATAACTGATACACATGAGCATAATTACTGACTGTGACCGTATATTCACAGTAATTTCCCTTTAAGCACAGCACGAATGTCCTTTTTAGGAATACTTATTTTGAAATTATATTGAGCACAAGAACAAGGGTAAGAACTGTAGATGGGAACAATGATGGAATAATGTGTCTGGAAAGTACCTTAGATCTAGCAGATAACGCTGGAAAGGGTTTTGATTGTATTGTCCAAAAGTGTTTTTAATCAGAATTTCTTAATCGATGCTTGTTTAGCACAGTGCTGAGTTTGCATAAATTTGCACAGTACTTTACGAAGTAGTCAGGCTGGGATGAATCATGTCAGTCTAGCAGCAATTTGTATGAATCACTTGTGTCGTCTGTAACGTGAACAGAGTAACATTCCAAAGCTGACCACCATTCCTGACATTAAACACTAATCTGTGAATGATAGACTGGGCCTGACTGGGGGGGTTATTTGGGGATAATCTGTGTACATCCTGGTAAATACTGACCCAAAGGGAGGTGATAAACAGTGCAGTGTTCTACTGTGCCAAGCCCAAGCAGCTCAGCAAAGTAAAGGCCTTATAAGAAGTTACTGTATGTGTTTATTCAGAAATCTAAACACACACACCCAACACTTCTGAGATTATGTAGGAATGCTAATTAAGCTTTCTGGGTGCACTGGTTTCCAAAGTAGCAGACATGCTTGAATTTATGGTGAAATTCCCGGATGTGGAAAAGCAGGACACCGTGTTCCTGACTAGTGATAAATATACACTGGAGGTGGGAGAGAAAAACACAACATGTTTCATGGCAGATGAAAATGGCTGAAGACCAACAGAACTGCACAACTTAAAAATGGTTTTAAAAAATGACAGAACCCTGCAAATGTCACCTTTCTGCTCCCTCAATCACCCTCCCCATTCACTGTGTCACTGCTCAGGCCAAAGTACATCCAGCAGAAAAACAGTGATTCAGCTTTTTTTTTTTTTTTTTTTTTAAAATCCTGCTCAGTAAAGCAATCTTCCTCTGATTCAATTTGCAACAGCTAAACCTCAGGCACTGGGAACCCAGCATCAAGTGAGCAGAACCGAATGGGACTGAACTCACACGTAGTCAAAAAAGGTTCTTTCAAAGGTCCTGTGATACAGCCGTCCAGACTGCAGCTGGAAACGCCGTGTTTTACGATCCACACAGGCACTGCTGTGTGGGTTGGCCCACTCCCAAATTAAATGGTATTATTCAGTTTTATGGTCTAGTGAATATGCATTTCCTCAGTGATTTATGAATCATTCAACTTTGTGCTGTAGGTTCAAGATCTCTACCCAGAGGTCACTCTGCGCACATCACCAGGCCCAGAGGTCACTCTGCGCACATCACCAGGCCCAGAGGTCACTCTGCGCACATCACCAGGTCCAGAGGTCACTCTGTGGACAGCTGTTGTGGGTACCCAGGATGGTGCCCTCAGTGGAGTAGTGGTTATCCAGCAAAGAGAATCAGAGCACAGAGAACATACCATATCAAATTCATGAAGTCTGGTAGGACCATGAAACTCCACCATGGTAATGCCGCGATCACTGGCTCTGCACATCACTGAACAATGCACACCAGTGCCAAAACAGGGATCCAAATTGAAGCCTCTGGGTGGTGCAGGCCTGGGGAAAGCCCAGCAAATGGCAGCCAAGCCTGGGCTCATCAGTAAGCTAAGAGCCGCTCAGCCCGTCAGGCGACATCATGGTGCCGCCCTGGCTGTAGCGGAGACGCTCATCCGAAGTGACTTAACACAGTATTCATTTACACGGGTGGCTACTCTGCTGGCACACCTCGAGCTGGGCATCAGATACAGGCAGCAGTCAAATGGATCATAGAAAAACTATTTTTATTGAGCCATCTGTCACAAACACACTGATCAGGTCAGTCTTCAGTTACGGTAAAAAGAGCAACACCAAGGTAAGAGCTTCCTAATGAAGAACAATGTATTTTGTCATCTCTAATTAACCACATACAATTCACAGCTGGCAGTAGGAAAGAAAAAAAAAAAATCAGGTCATCACTGAGACCCCCCCAGGCCCCCATTTTTATTCAGCTGTCCAAGTGCTTCTGTTGGCACAAGCGGGACGGCTCCATCTGCAAGAAGGGAAAGGATTCGTTCAGCCAACTGAGCATCGGCAGGTACTACAGCAGCCTTGAGGTTTAGGCTGCTCAGCTCAAGCGGATGAGAGGCAGCCGGACAGCAAAGCAAAGCATCTGCAGAACGGGCCTATTGGTGCCTCTTGCTAAACGTGTCAGAGTGTAAGTTTATAAATCAATGTATTCCTCAACCCCCCCCCCCCCCATTCTGCGAAAAATATTCTTAAAAAAAAATTGCTCATCAATGGATCCCTATTTCAAAGTTATAAAAACTGAAGGTCATACCAGTGATCCACGTCTGCATCCTCAAACTGTCCAGCAACAGTCGAACCTGGATCCACTTCCATTCCATCTAGGGTGAGCAGAAGACAGCAACCACTTTCAGGTCTGTGCTCTCTAGCTAACCATATTCACCTGACCATCACCAAGCATTCATACGGCAAAACAAGCCTAAGCCCCTTTGTGGTCTAAACAAATAACACCCTCTGTGTAGAGATTTAAAGAGAGACACCTGCATGCACATAACCTACAAGCATATGGTACATGAGAATGCAATACAAGGGGAAAGAAAAACAGCAAGGTCAATTCAGAGATGTACCGTCGAAATCCGCCGCGGTGTTGTCGGTCCGCACGCCTGCCATGTGGTACTGCTGCGTGGCCGACGCGGACAGCATGCCCTCCAGCCGGTCCAGCGTGGCTCGGCCCTCGGCAGTCAGCTGGGAAAGGCCCTCCTCGTAGGTGTAGAAGGTTGGCACATCTCCGTGGCCTTGTTCTGCAAGAGTGGCAGGCAGGTGAGAGGAGAGGAGCAGCGAAACTCCAAAGACCACAGCTCAGCAGAACACAAGGCCAAAATATACAGAGCAAAGGAACAGTCTACTCCCATGGGGTGGGGGAAGGAAGGAGCGGGAGCTCACCAGCCTCCTCCACATCATACTCCTCCCCCTCGAAGTCGTCATCGGAGTCGTCATCCTCAGGGTCGGGGTGCAAGGCCTGACACTCACACATGGCGTTAAACATCGGCTCCACTGGAGCAGGAAGCCGGACACACAGAGGGTCACCTCATTAACCGTCACACGGCACGTTTGCAAGAATAGCATGCTCAGGATGAAACGGAAGTTTTAACTTCACTGCCATTTTTTTCCCTTTCGTGACTCACATGCAGCCTTGTCAGTAGGCACGAAGCGGATTTCTGTGATCGGCCCAGAGTCATCCTCACTGTTGTCATCATCATCATCATCATCATCATCATCCTCCTCCTCTTTTTTTTCAGCCTCCATTTCAGCTTCATCTAGAAAACAACCGCAACGTTACACTCTGCAGACAGTCAAATCCAGCCCGGAGCCTTCTATCCAGTGTGTACAGCACACAAGTTTGCAGGCACTGAAGCAAACGCGTCTAGTCACTGGTATCGACATGATGCATAAAAGGACAGGAGACACAAGGGTGTCCTGGAAGGCTCACCGCTGAGTTTGGCATTGACCATCACATACAAATGCTCCTGTGGATAGGCGCTTAGATCTCTGGAAATGGCGTGCAGGCTAATTGACGGGTACTCCAGGCAGAAACCCAGTCCAGATCCGTCAAACCATGACAAGCGACTACAGAAAAAACAAACAGCTTCAATAACCACACAAGCGATTATTATGAACATTTTAAAAATTGTACAGTTAATGTATAATGTTTGATGAAAAAACACAAAATCATCACCTAGCTAGATATGAAACGGGGAATGAAGGAATAAGTTTGCTGGGAAAGTCATAAGTACTCGACATTCAGAATTACACGTCCCACGTGGAACTTGAACCAGCAACATACAGGTTACAAATCCGTGTTGTTTCTTTGTTGCTATTGTTAACATCTACTTAAAACGGGTTAAAATGACGTTGCTGGCTATAACAGTGTCAGTATCCTTTTAATTACCAAATGTAATGAGTACAGTCTATTTTTACGACTACGCAATCATAAAATGCTTTACGGCAATTAAACGACGATTAAAAAACGGAGTAAAAATGCTGGATAACTGCATTCAAGAGCACAGATCACTAATACAGTGTAAATAACACATGAATGTTATACACAAACACACATATTCCAGTGCAAGGGTCGGTCTCTCGCGTCACTTACGTCTCGGCGACATAGAGCGTCCCTGAGCCCAGCGCCCTCCCGTCCAGCACAGCCGCCGTCTCGGCCTGTTGGTGTCGGACACCCTCCGTCGGAGGCGGTACGTTTTTCAGCAGCACCATAGCCCTCAGACGACTCCCCAGCCGCGAAAACACAAGGACAGGACGGGACGGGACAGCGACCTGCTTGGCTTCACAGACCCGAGTGGCCGCGTACCGACCAGGCGGTTCCCTCAACGTCGGACCGCCCCTGAAGCAGGGCTGAGCGCTCGGCAGCGGTGCTATTCCTCCGCCTCTTTCTTTTTCAGGGTTAAACTTGTCTCCACTTGCCGTTAGTTTAAAATCCCCGTAAGGCGCGAGCTCCACCGGATACCGTTATGATGACCGCGCCACGAGCTGGAAGCATTTCGTTAAAAGCTTGAGAATGATACATCGTACCGCCCTCTGCCGACGCGGAGGTATAATGGCTGCGCGGAGACCCAGGGGGAAGGGGGCGGGGTAAGTGGCTTATACTTAAGACTTCGACTTTACCTCTTTGCTTTGGCTACATATCTAATCTCACAAAGTGAGCATAACTAGGATTCGGTGTATGTCATTAACAGAGTCTGCGCAGTTATTTTCTATACTCAAAATGTTACAGTAGGATTAAATTCACAGTGCACAAGTATGTAGTTAAATAGTTACAAAACCCAACTTGACAGGAAGATGGCGTGATTCTCTAGAAGGTCATATTTTAAATTTTCTTTATTATGACAAAATGTACAAGTCTTTTGTCCATATGAAAGAAATTTCAGCAGGTTTAACAAATTGTTCTCGTAGAAGTGCACGGGGATACGGACAGCAGTGGTGGTCTAAGTTCACGTTCGTCACAGAGTTTGACTTTAATGTAACAGCATTACACAGACAAACAAATGGGCTTTGCTCACTTAAAGCATCCAACACACCGAGATTTATACAAAAACAATGTATGTTTTTTTTAAGCTCACTTTGCTCAGGAAAATTAAGTACAAAATAGGAAAATTGAAACTGAAAGATGTAGCACAGGTAAGTCTGCAGAAATTGCATAAGTGTGACCTCGTTCATGCACTATGTTTTCTTAATTAATCTGGGGGACACAGGGCATCCTGGGAAAAAGCCAGCACTCCCTCCTAGCAGACTTAAACAGTGCTGCTGCACAGTGCTCTCTCACACTAACATGGAGTACAGGTCAGACTCTGTTAATCCACCTGACGGCAGAAGCCATGCTCCCGAGTGCGTATCGGCTGGACCTCCATACATCAGTGTTTCTAAATTACTGTCACTATACAACATGAAATGGGCCACAGCAGAGTTCCCAAGCCTGGTGTTGCCTCCCCCGCCGCCCCGGCGACAAGCTGAGCTGAGTCGTTTTGGTCCCACCTACGGTGCAGCCCAGGCCGCTGGGCATGATGGGTCGGGACCGTGGGGCTTTGATCCTGCAAACACTCGGGCAGAGGTACGTACTATCTGTAGTACGTGCACCATGCCGCTTTGTAGTTTGTTACAAAAAAATTGTGCAAATATCATAGCTAACTACAAAACCTTATTAACAGCCGCAATCACAAAGAATTGCTAATATATATTTTGATTATTTAAAAGCATCTAAATATGTTACATCGTAAACTACAAATATACACACAATGTAGATAGATGTTAGGTTTATTTCCACTGTTTAACGTACAGACTCTACTCCAGATCGGGGTGAGGGTGGTCTGGGGGAGCTTCATCTCCCTCAATGCTGACACCTACAGGCACCATCAGGACATAACAGAGGAAGAGGCCTTCCATGCACATCTGCCAGGTTTCAATTAACATTCCACGTGGCCCCTGCACCAGCATTTACTGCACCAGCATGTCTGCCATAGCAACTGCAAGAGCTACTGGGGGAGGGGAGTAAAGGTTTAGGAAATTAATTCACAACGTTTGAAAGCAGAAGGTCCTGGGTCGTGTCAGCATGCCACTTTCCAGAACTGGACCCATCCATTCGTACTTCTTCCTGCGGACACTCTTTGGTCCCTGTCCTTAGCTGAAAAGTGACGCCTGCCTGAACTGCATCACTCTCGCTCCCCTGCACATTCACCCTCCATCTCGAACCCGCGCAGCCAGGTCCTGGCTGACACACACCAGGCCAGCTCCATGTTCTTTGGAGCCAGAACTTTCGCTTTCCGAACACGTTGCTAAATTTCACGTCAGACGTGATGCCGTTTATAAAACAGGAGAGAACAATTAAAATACACATTTAAGAAATCAGGAACACAGTACAAATAAGAAGGTATCGTTCAGTTGAGTTGAAGAAATAAATGTCTGTTATTTCAAAGAGAAAGCTGATTCTACTGACCATATTACCCCTTAGGCCTAACAATGCCCAAAATTGCTTTTTCTCCAAGAAGTGTAACTAGATCAGCATGGACAACAGGTCAGACCATCAGTCGATCCTCATCACACCTGGAGTGGTTCACCTTTCCATAGATGGCAGTATAGCCAGCAAAGACAAAACACCATCCTTTCACTTAAGAGTTTGGGCCAAAGCTGCTTTATAGAATAAATGCAAAATCAAACTGTCGATCCATTTGGGAAGCACAATTCATTCTAATGTGCATTAGTGCGATGAAAGTGCTGACAATAAAGGAGGAACTGCCACACCCGGGGAGGATTCGTCAAAATATATGCCTGCCTGGTGTCAAGACACACCTAGACGTTTGTTTTAATCACATTAGTTTATGCATGGGTGACATATTCATGATGTTACTGGAAACACAAAGGACACTGGAGATGGTCAGCTAAGTACCAATCACTGCCTATGGACAACTCAGTTCAAACTTGGGTTTTCTCAAGTACCATTTCAAGGCAAATTCTCAAATCACCCCCTCGGACTGGAGCTTCTGCTAACGTCCAGAAATCCGAGGATGAAGGGTCAGAGTCAAACTGTTTCTAAACGTTTCTGTTGGGAAGCGATGCCCTGGTGATATATCACGTTTATTGTTGATGGCCTCGGTGTTTGCGTTAAGGGAGGGGTCCAGAGGTGTCCCACCCATCTTTGTGAGGCTTTCCCTTGATCAGAATGATGACACACATGTGGGGTCTGCCAAGGGAACCACCCTCCCAGCACTGCTCTCTTCTGGAGCAATGGAATGCAGCCTTAAACGTCCCAGAACCATCCCAGACTTTTTTTTTGTTTTTACTGGTCCTCTTTTATATAAAACGTATAAATTCTACAGTCCGCCTACCTCTTACCAGAACCAACAGACACATACAGTTAGACGTGAGCCTAAAACACAATGTCAGCTTGGATGACAGGAATACTAACGTTCCTCTGTCTGTGTGTGTCTGTCTGTGTGTGTCTGTCTGTCTGTCTGTGTGTGTCTGTCTGTCTCTGTCTGTCTGTGTGTGTCTGTCTGTCTGTCTGTCTCTGTCTGTCTGTGTGTGTCTGTCTGTCTGTCTGTCTGTCTGTCTGTGTGTCTCTGTCTGTCTGTCTGTGTGTCTCTGTCTGTCTGTCTGTGTGTCTCTGTCTGTCTGTCTGTGTGTCTCTGTCTGTTGGAGGGACCTGGAGACCTCACTAATGCTGTCCCTTCTTGTCACCATTGGGTGGTTTCATCAGCTGGTAGAAGGCAGGGAAAAAAAAAAATCAACCTGAACATGAGCAGAACATCTAGAGTTGTCCACTGTTACACACGTAGTCCACAAGGTCAGTGACCCCCAGAAGGTCATCCTCTTCCTCCTCCTGGGACCCTGCTCCATTAGAAACCGCCGTCCCGCTGTTCTTCGGCCCTGCCCTCGCGGCCTGCCGGGCGACGGAGCCCTCGAGGCCCCTGGCTACTGCCTGTCCATTGGTGGGGGGGCCCGCCCCTGACCTCCCTTTCTTCCCCCCCCCCTCACCCCCGCTGGCTGTCCTGGGGGCCCTCTTTGTGCCATCACTTTGCACCACAGAGGCGGTCATCTTCTCCTCTTCCTCATCCTCCTCATCCGTCTCGATGCGGTTCAGCCTCTTGCGAACGGGCCGCTCCTCCTCCTCAGACCCTTCAGAGTCATCCTCCTCGTCTTCCTCTGAGGCCCTCCGTCGCTTGAGCGTCCTCGGCCTGCGCTGCCTCCTGGATTCTTCCTCAGAGGAATCGTCCTTCATCACCGCCGCCTTCTTCTTCGACATCCTGCTGTCACTGTCGCCGTCGTCCGACAGCTTGTTGAAGCGGAGGTCTCCTGAAATGTAGAGACGGGGGTGTCAGAGGCACATGCGCCGTGGGTGGGGGGGGTCGGCAGCAGACGGCACATTTACGTGGGGCACTGAGGTTTGGGGGCCAACAGACAGTCACTAGACTCAGGGTGACAGGAGCCTTGAAACGCCTTCAGTGGGGCCCCAGAAACTACAAAGGCACCTGGATGCCAGACTGACCCCCACTCAGGCGGGAGTACAGACCTTCGCTGTCAGAGCTGGACAGGCGGCGCCGGTGGACTTTGGGCCGGTCCCGGTTGGTGGGGGCCTGTGACCCCTCGCTGTCCGATGTCTCGCAGTAGTTGACCTGCCTCTGGTGGCTCCGCCGGGACCGTCGTCTCCGCAGGTCCAGGGTGTCCTCACTCAGGTCAGCCGAGTCCTCGCTCACTGTGTAGATTAATGTTAGACACTTTATAAGTCTGTAAATACTAGGATAACGACAAATGTGTACGTGAATATCCAAAATGCCTGCCATCTTACACATTTCCTCCTCCTCTTCCTCTTCGTTCGTTTCCTCTTCCTCCTCGGAGGAAGACGCTGCCCGTTTCCATGGGAGCGGCCTCGTTCCCCACCTTCTGCCACCTCTCTTCTTTGTCTGTGACGGGCGTATCCGTGGCTTGCGTCCAGCGCTGTCGTAGTCGCTGCCAAAGTCGCTCTCCTCGTTGGAGCGGATCTCGGCGTCGCTCTCACCATCGTCCTCCGACACCAACGCCTCATCCTCATTGGAACTGGCTCTGCGACACGGACAGAGAGAATGACACGGTGACCATGGGGGTGACAACATTATCCCTATGGACAGACGATTCGAATTAAAACAAAGTAAAGCGCTGAGGACAGGGAGATGCCTGCTTCACCTGCTGCTCAGGCAGAACTCATCCTCACTCTCCTCCTCCTGGACCGTGCTGTCACTGTCCAGGTCGTTGATACCCCGCCGTTTCCTTCCCCGCTGTATCACGGCTGGTCTCACGGGCCGCTGGTTCTCCTTACCCTCCTCCTGCAGGGTGACAGACCTGTCCCTGCCCTGGTGGCCCGTGATGTTGGCCATGTCCTTGCCCCGACCAGAACCTGTGGGACGAGCCACAGTCGTGCAGTATGACCCTGACTGACATGCCTCCGTGACATAGTGCTTAACACAGAAGAGAAGCACGATTATCGTCATAAAGTTCATTTTAGAACTTCTCCTTTTTAAACGAAGTGGCATAATTCATAATTCTCACCTCCGCCTTCTGCTTCCATTATGTCCTCCTCGATGGCTTCATCTATAGCTTCATCAAACTCGTCGAACCTAGAGCCAAAGACAGGGTACCATCAGACCAGCCAGAGGATAGCCTAAGTGAAGCTGCCCCCCCCTCGCCCTCCTACAGCCCAAACCACCCACCACCCTCCCCATAGCCCCACTGCTCACCTGTAGCTAATACACTTCTTTGTTCTTGCAGACCTCCTCCCCATACTCCTGCTCTTTTTGGCGTCTTTTTTCGTTTCTTGGTTTTTCTTGTCTGCTTCAGCCTCCTGTGGAAAAGGCGAGAGGTCAATGGTGAAAAACAAAATTGATGCTCAGTAGATGCCACACTGTGACTAAAGAGACAAAGGCTGACGCAAGTGACCTGGCAGAGTTCTGGAATGTCAACCTTCAACTGACCTGAGGGACGTTCAGATCCACGTCCGCTGTACTTACGGGAGGAGGAATGATGTTCTCAACACTGATCCCCACATAAACCAGACGTTCTCGTCTGGTGACACAGCAAGTCAAAGACAGCGGGTAAGGTAATGGGAAGGTAACTCGCAACCACGACATACTGTTATCAGATTCTGACATCATGACCTCATACATGACAAATGTGCACAAAAACTATCTGGTCATGTGCCTTCCCCTCACCGTCGTTCTGCCCGTTCCCGCTTCTTCAGGGCCGCGTCCAGATTCTGGAGCTGGTCCTCCAGTTTCTCGCACAGAAATTTCTGGAGGGGGCCGAGGAACACAGACGACACTCAGAATATTCCGACAAGCAGGAACCCGAGACGTCGATCCTGCCTTTTTTAACCCTGGAGTGTGGTGACACTTACATGCTGGCATGGGGGGCAGAACCACTCTCCATCCGGGATGATCATGAGCGGAGGCCGCAGGCAGGCAGTGTGGTACCCGCTGTCGCACGAGTCACACAGCAAGATCTATGGGACACCGTACATGAAAGTATCGTAACTAGCTGGTTAACAATCCATCTCCTTAACATCACCTGCCTAGTACTGCACAATCAGGGGTCGGGAACACATTCCCCACAGGCACTCACCAGTTCAGGATGGTTCGGCAGGCCACAGTGTTTACATGGGTCATCATTGGGGGTCTCGTCCGATTTCGAGTCAGAGGCACTCCGGACCTTGCCCTTTTCCACTGTGTAGTCCTCGTCACTGTCATCATCCTCACTCTCTTCCTCCTCCTCCTCCTCGCTGGATTCCTTCGTCCTGCGTAAGTTAATGCGAGTGCTTGACCGCCTGGAGCCATGGTGCCGTCGCTTCCCCTGAAGTAACAGAACTGTTGGGTGAGCCTGAAATCCTCCCCCATGCCAGCACCTCCCCCCCAGCATAATAAACAGTAAATAATACCTTTGCCAGTTTTGTCTTTGTCTGGCTGTCCTGGTTACATTTTCTTGAGTTCTCCCGTTGCTTCTTCTGAGTAGGTTTTGCTTCCTCATCTTCATCCTCTTCTTCGTGGACCAATGCAGATGCCTGCTTCTTCTCCAGCCTCATGTCTTGAATTTCTGCCAGCTTAGCGGTAGGGCGACATATCCTTGGGGACCTTCTCAGACACCTCCCGTCCATGACCTGGCTGTCCGAGTCCATCTTCTTCTCCTCCTGCTGGAAGGCCAGCTTCCTCCGATGTGCGGGAATCTTGATCTTTAGCCGTATGCCCTCCTTTTGGATTTCCGATGACACCTCTTCATCTTCGTTTCCTTCCTTCATTTCCGGGTCAGGGTCTTGCTGGCGGGTCAATGTTCCAGATTCATCCACCACCTTGCTCATTTCTTGTGAATCCATTTTCTCAATCTTTTCCTCCTTGTTCTCTTGCTCATTCCCAATCCTTTTGCCCTCCTTCCTGTTTTTTCCAGACGAGCATTTCCTTGATTTACTCTCCTTCTCTTCATCACCTGCAATCTTGCGACCCTCTTTACTCTTGGCAGCTACCATCTTGACTTTTCCTTCAGCGGCCTCTCGCTTAACAGGCCTAGATTCTGTACTGGATGCTCCTTTGAGTTTAGTTCCATTCTTATCTGATCCTTTGGACTCCTGTTTGTCTTTGTGCAGGGAGCCTACCTCAGTCTTCTTGGACAAGCTCTGGGCTGCTGTCATGCTCTTCTCATGGTTTCCTACTGGGTGGGTGGAGTCCTGAGTAATGGGGGCTTTCTGCCCCTCTTCAGAGGAGGCTCTTGATTTTTTCTCCACCACTTCAGCTGCAGAGATGCATTCTTTTTTCCCCACGACTATGATCTTCCTATCCAATTCAGATAGTTTCATTCTCTCGGGTTCAACGGGCTTATCTTCCTCATTCCTCATCATCATATTAAGTGCAGTTTTCACACCATCTCCCACAAGTCCGTTTTTTTTTTCTTTGGCAGCAATGCCACCCTGCTCCGTGTTCACGCTGGAGGCCCTCTTGCCTGCTGGACCTTCTGTGAAGTGGTCGTTGATTCTGCTGCTGTCGTGGGCTTCCTTGGAGTTCTGTGACTCCCCGTTGACAAGGTTGCCTCTAGCCTCCTTTTCCATGCCTCCCAATATGCTAGGTTGCGCCCTACTCTTCTCTCCAGTTTTCTCTGCCTCGTCCCTCAGTAGTTCCTTTGCGGGAGCAACTGACGGGTTACGGACAATGATACTAGATCCATTGTCAAAGTCTTCTCTCAGTTTGAGCTCCCTCTTCTTTAATGGGATTTTGGCCTGCTGATCATTCTTGATGGCTCTTTCAACCTCCTCTGGTGTCTTCTCCCTCATTTCCTCCTGGGTCTTCAGCCTGGCCGGACCCTCAGTAGCCAGTAATATTTGGCTCTTGCGGTTGCCCAGCTCTCTAGGTTCTTCTTTGATGACAGCAGTGATAGTTCTGACCTTGTTGTCTATAACTGGCTTTTCCAACTTAACTGGTGGGTCCACAGTCACCCTGTTCTCTTTATTCTCTAGCAGTGCTGGTTTGATCTCCTGCATGAAACATTTTCTGTCTCTTGCTCCAGAGGATCCATCCTTATCTGAACGTTTTGTTGAGGGAGAACATAAGCTGTCCTTGGCCAATGCAGTGCTGTCATCTTCTGAAGGTTCTTCAGATTTCATAGACTTTTTTTGAATTCCAGATTGATCTAAGGGGCAAACAAGATATGTTAACACCTTCAGCAAACTAAAAAAAGTCTAACATGATTACAACATTACTGTATACTTTTAATTCCTGTGAAAGAAGGTAAAGCAGAAAGTCAGAACACCAACAAAGGTAAAAAGTGTACAGCATATTCCCAGATGACTACTAACACTATAGTGGTTTTAGTTGGAGATTAAAACACGTTTAGAAGAAACGGACAGTGAGAGTACAAGGAGAGTCTCAGAAGGTGTGCAAGTTGAAGACTAGCTGTGTGCACCTTCTGGCACCTCCTTCTTGACATCCTCATCCTTCTGATGTGGGCTGGTGCCAGTCGAGTCCTCCAGCATCTCATTCTTGGTCAACAGCGCTGGGTCGATCTGGGCCTTCAGCAGCTCCAGGATCTCAGCCAGTTCGTCTCTCGTTCTGGAGCAAATGAAGTTGGTCAAAATAGCTGTCACATTCACAAAACACCCATTTACTGAGGAGGCTTTTTAATGTCTCCCAGTGGCAACAGAGGGGAAGAGAACTTAAAGGCCACAGAGGAAATCAAAACAAGTGACTATATCAAGAACTAAAAACACAGAGTCTGGTGACAAGGATGCCATTGCTTTCACAACACACCTGACAATGCACCTCCAGGAGGATCCGTCCAGGTCATCCTGCTCCTCCACATAGATCCTCACATTGTGATCCTGGTCCAGCTGGAACCAGTACATCAGGCCATCCTTATCTCGGCCTATGGGCTGAATTCGCATTTGATCTGGATCCTCCTCGTTGACTACCGTCTTGAACTTGAGGTTTTCATCAAACTGGCACTCACACAAGTACTGGAAAGAGACCGGTCACGCTAAGGGTCACATAAGAAGCACTTAAACACATGCATTCAGTACCAAAACATTACACTCCTGGCACATTGTGAGTGTTAACTGGGATTACAAGACACAGCAAACACCAGGTTTGATCTAAGAGAATGAGAGGGAAAAATCACAGAGGTTGCTGGTCATACCTTGAGGATTCCTGCCTTGCTCTCCATGGACATCTCCATATAGCCCTTCTTCTCCAGCTCCCAAGCCCATGTGGTGTTGAAGTCCTGACACGTCTAGGTGGAACAAAAGGCAGTGTCAATCAAATATCTTCTGGTCCCCCTATTAACTATACCATTCTTTCTCAAACCAGTCCTCGGGGAACCCCCAGACGGTCCACGTTTTTGCTTCCTCCCAGCTCCCAAATCACCTTGATCAAATACTTTTCCCATCTGTCAGCTGATACGGATTTGCCGATCTTCCTCATCAGCTTCACGTGAAGCTCAACCAAAAGCTTGGGAACTGAAGAGACAAAGATGAAGAAGAGGATGTGAGAAACTGTTCACACAAGGACACCCCATAAAACATCTCACACCATGGGGAGAGAGAGATGGTTCTTTCATACTTCAGACGGGAGAAAAAAAAAAACTATCCCTTCAACAACAAAAGTATTGTTAAACTTCCAAAAAAAAAATCCCCATTAAGTAACACAATTCTTCTCTAATACCTTTTCCCCAAACTGAAATTTTTACAATAAAAACACACACGTACAAAACTGCAATACTTGGTCAGTTCACGGTCAGGTACTTTGTAGCATGGCAAGCATTTACTGCCTGTAAATAAACAAGCTCTGTGATTAAGGTGTTCGTATTAAGGCAACTTTGCTCTCAGGTTACATTAACAAAATAAAAAGAGATTAAATAATGAATGCAGTGATGTAGTGTATATAATAACAGCAACAACAACATCAGGAATAAGAATAAGGACAAGAAAAATTATCACCATCATTACCCTCACATTTACATTATTCAGCCTGTATGACAGAAAATACCAGTAACATTTTGCACGACCCTTGCGGGGGGCTGTTTCAACCGCTGCGCTGTGCGCATGCGTGCACTAAGCAACGCAATAGCTGGCAGGAATATGGTCAAACTGCACAGACCCCGAGAGCATTTTCGAGCGCATTTCCAGCACGTCTCCCAGCGGCAGCGCCCCCAGTCAGGAGGAGCCTATACTGCGCTCACAACAACAACAACAACATCATCATCATCATCATAAAAAGCAACAACAACAAAGCACGGCCAGCCGGTTCCGCCGTCCCGGTGCACTTTGAGCAGGGGTTAACCGAGAGCGGAGCACACCGACTGGAAAATCAGCCACAGCACGGCGGGTCGGCGCAACTACAGTGACAAATTACAGGAAAGCGCATGGCGTCAGCGGCGCAGGGGACGGCTCGATAGCACGAATGACTGAAATAACGCTCGCGTTTTACAAAACAGGTCAATCACAAACAGACAAGGAAAATACGGGGCAAGCCCTCCAACAGCCACCCAGTAACGTGGCTGCTAATGTCCGCTTCGCGGGACTAGCTAGGGAGACGTGGGGTGATGATGATGGTGGTAGTGGTGATGATGATGGAGAGACCCCGCTCCCTCCGCACACCGCGGCTCAGCCCCCGCGCCCCGTACCCGTTGCCGTATCTTGCAGATATCGCTCCATCTGTGGAAAGGTCAGCTCTGGCAGGTCCAGTGCGGGCCCGTACCGCTCCAGGAAAGAGCAGACCACGGCGAAGCTCGGGCACAAACCGGGGCAAGAACTCGCCGCTGCCGCCGGAGCAGCCATGTTTTTTTTTTCTTTTTTTCCAACGGGCGGGGGGAGAGTGGAGGAAAGAGAGCCTGGAGGACTGAGGGCTTCCCATAATACCACGCGCGAGTATGACGTCATTAAAGCGCTGGGAACGCGGAGGGTTTGACAGGGTGGGCGTGAGGTTCACCTGTCATTAGAAGTATGGAGTAGGAGTAGAGAGCAAATATATTAGCAGCACTGTCTGGCCATCTAGGGTTTTCCGTCTAACTCAAATACAGGTGATACATATCAACTTACATGAATGTTTTTGCAGTGACGTTAAAATTAGACCGTTTAGTAAGCCCAAAAGGCTAGATCTCAGTGTTATTTTGTATAGGATACTTTAGTAAATAAAATGTTTTGCCATCGTGAAAATAAATTCGTTTGTGAACTTTTATTTATTTATTTATTTATTTATTTATTTATTTATTCATTCATTTATTTATTTATTTCGGAACGACGAATTATATAAATATATACTTATATATTCAAGTCCTCAGCTTGAATGTCACATAAATGTGCCTGTACCACTACAAACATCTACGCCCTTCTAATAAATATATAATACATAGAAATAGACAACCAAATAAACCATAACTGAGTGGCTCTCGTTGTGGTTAAAGCTGTGGCTTGTTTTGTTAAAGTGCAAGGCAACGGTGAAATCTGATTGGACGACGTCGAACAGATTTGGGATATAATTAAACTCTAATAAGCGGAATTGGGATCTGATTGGACAGTTTTGAGCGGACTCGGGATCTAATTGGACCTGAAAACGTGACGTACTGGATATGCATCTGCCAGCCGTCTGAAAGTGCGCTGTGGCTTGGGGTGCGCCGCGGAACGGCAGCGTATATTCTTGTTTTGGTACGCATTTCGCGTTTGTCGGCTCTTAGCAAACTAGTTTTTAAACTGTAAACTCTTTGAGTCGTTTACCATAATC
This sequence comes from Hippopotamyrus pictus, assembly GCA_026781145.1. Taxonomy (NCBI): domain Eukaryota; kingdom Metazoa; phylum Chordata; class Actinopteri; order Osteoglossiformes; family Mormyridae; genus Hippopotamyrus; species Hippopotamyrus pictus. The sequence goes on along the minus strand of JAODLC010000040.1, from coordinate 2,237,013 downwards.
CTATATTTGTAAATTACCGTTACTATATATAAATATATGTATATGTGTATTAAAGGAATAAATAGGAGTCGTTTTGGTTTAAGCATGTCCGCTAAGTAAAAAATTAGTCGGTTTGTTTTTCCAAAGTAGCGTTTGCAGAAACGTAGACAACTAAACTTGCAAGCGCGACACAGCATGCATACTGTTTCTGGCAAAGAGCACATTCGATACCCTTTAGCCTTTCAAACTGGCTTTGCGTTTTATCGAAGTGGCGAGGTGGAGGGTCTGGACCGATGCCCCAAAGTGGGTTGTCGGAATCACTTGCCTTGTGCTTTTGGTTTCTTTAAATATAAACTGCGAGCAGCTGTAATAAAACCAACCACGAATATATATAACACTGTTACACACGACGCGTATCCCTCAATACCGTAATTAAATTGCATTTTTAGATGCATGTTGTGCAAGACTGCCCTGCTTATATATGAGCTGAACAACAGGAATTATGCTGAATATTTTGCAAACTTGGCTCTATTAATAGGACTTTTTTTTTTTTTTTGGAAGGAAAGTGATGGCTTCCCCAGAGATTGCATCCCTGTCCTGGGGTCACATGAAGGTTAAAGGATGCTCCTCCTCGTACAAAGACTGCAAAGTCTGGCCTGGGGGAAGTCGGGCCTGGGACTGGAGAGAGACTGGCACTGATGTAAGTTAGTTGGACCCCCCCATTTACTTGTATTGTGTTGATATACTGATGCAGATCATTTTTTTCTACTGGCATCAAAGCCTTTGCCAGGTGACTGGGCCCACAGAGAGCCAGCTAACTGTGGACATTTTCTTAGCATTACCCAGGAGTTCAGCCTTCCGACCTGGAAGAGGTGCTAAGGAAGGGGGTGGACACTTTGGTCATTGGGAGGGGCATGAGCGAAGCTCTGCAGGTACACCATCCTGATGAAAGTGTGTCACTGCAGAACCTAACCTCACCTTTCCGTACCCTGCAGGAAACAGATCCGTACAAACTTGAGTTGTACAGTCCCCAGGTTACCAATACATGTGCTCATTTGGGTGACTTACCACATAACAGTAAAAAATATAAGACGGCCTTAAAGACATGTTGAGTACAGTATATATGCCAGGCTGGGTCATTACACTGCAGTAACTATAGGGGGCAGATGGGAGCAAAGTCAGATCACTATACAGCTGATGCAAGCTGCATTAACATTTGCTTTATTATCTGAAATTATCAATAAAGAACAATGCATTTCGGATTTAAAAAACTGCTGAAAATAATGCCTTCGCTAGGTACCTCCTGCCACCGTAGACTACGTGAAGAAGCAGGGAGTAGACGTGATGGTACTTCAGACTGAAAAGGCTGTGAGAGAGTACAACTCCCTGGCTGGGAAGGGAGCCAAGGTGGGCGGGGTCTTCCATTCTACCTGCTGATGACATCACAGGCACAGCAATAGAGCGGTCTCAGCAGGTGGGATTGCGTACCAAAGCAGGCTCCCAGATCCCCCATCCGCCTTGATATTTAAGGTGAATTGGCAGGAAGTGTATAAGGGTGTAAATGAATTTTTAACACTGGCTGATGTTTTGTTGTGGCTGTAGAAAATAATAAAAAACAAGAGGCTACTTTGATCTCCTTTGAGTTTGATTGCAGTAGAAGCTGAGTGGACCTTCTTTCAACCTCAATAAAAAAAAAAAAACAGTAAAACAGAGCTGCTACTGAATTTGCCCAGTAATATGAAGAGAGCCATTAATGAGGAATCTCTGAGAGAGTCTCTGAGGAATGTTGCCAGCTGTATGCATTAAGTAGCAGTCCCACACGTCACTCCGTTGTTGCATGCGAGGGGATTCCCCCAGCCTGTAGCTTTCCATGGCCAGCAGAGGTCAGCGGCGTGCTGGCTTGGGCATAATGAACACCTTAACGGCTTTGCTCAAGGGGATGGTGCCCTCGATGGCGCCCTCTGTGGATTGGAGGCCCTCTGTGCTCTCACTCCAGGGGCTCCTGCTGGAGCTGGGCCCTGAACTGGAGCCGTACGCCAACAGCAGCTTGACCTCGATCTGGCACGGCTCTGGGTGACAGAGACAGGAAAGCATGCAGTCATTTCAGTCAGGGTCAGATGTCAAAAATTTGCTGATGGACTTGGCCTCAGAAATGCATCTAGAAAAGACCTCACTGGTGTTCCCAGGTAGTGTTGGAAGGATATTTGGTGTCAGTTGTGTAAGGAATGAAAGAGTCTCCACGTCCAGCAGAATGCAGCACCGACTGGGAGAGTGACCATTTCCAGCATGACAAACACGGACCGGGATTCAGATGGTGTCTGGCACTTGAACCGTAGATCTCTGGGTGCCTCTGTTCTCTGGAGCCCATTACATTCCCCTCGGCCAGGAGCTGCCTTAAAGCTCCTCTCCTCATTTACTACAGTACTATGTACACAATCCACTGCTGGACTTTCCCTACTTCTAACGAGGTCTCAGGATCAAATGCTGGCAACCTAATGGATGCAAGTTGGATTGAACCGACCGCAGGGTCTCAGATACGGAGGAGAACCAACCTACCTACATACAGCTGCGTAGGACAGTGTGTGTCTGCATGTGCAGAGTGGCTATGGTGCAGGAATTCCTACCTGTCCACGCGGAGTGGGACAGATACACCTGTGTGATGAGCCGGTGCCTTCCGGGACCTGGATTCCGGAAGTCTGCGGGCTTGGGATGAATGATATGTGAATGTCCATCGGGATACAGCACCTGAGTAGGTGGGGCAACATTTAAATAATCAGAAGTTGACGTTCAACATCTACTGTGAAATCATCGACCGACTTGTTCTGGTCTCTACTAAACCAAGTTAGTAAAAAGATAAATGCCACACCTGAACCTTGACTGTGGTCTGGGGATCCTGTACGTGCTCCAAGGTGGCGTCGATGTCCAGGGCCACCACCAGCCCAGAGGTGAACCGCAGAGGGTTGTCCGACTCTCCAGTGGGTTCGATTATGGTCGCTGTCGCGCGGTGGATCTGACGCACGCAAACACGCATGTTACACACGTGTCAGACAGCGGTCGGGAGAAGCGTCACGCCCTTCCCCATCACCGAGATCACCTGCTCAGGCAGCTTGAGCTGCAGGAAGCCGCTCTGTCTCAGAGTGGTCTGCAGGATCTTCATGAGGTCCGCGGGCTTGGAGGCCACAAGCCTAGGCATCAGCTCCAGCAGCTTTTCCACAAAGCTGTCCTGGAGATACGGCAGCTCTGCAATGAAGAGCCTGCAGGGAGCGAAAACCAACCGTGGAAGAATTCATGATTACCTTAGTCGAGGGGAAGCTGGGAGATACCATTTACCTGGGCCAGAAAAGGGGAGATCCAGCACAGAAACCATTACCTCTGAAAAGCATCCACTTCTTGAAGAAACTTCTCACAGACACCTAGGAGAGGCTCCACCCTGAAAAGGATTAGAAACAAGTTGCCATTTCCCCCCGGGGCTGCTTGGTATTATGGGTATGGTTAGTGTTGGGGAAGTTGCTCACAAAAGTAATCCATTACAGACAAAGGTGGAAAGGGTTTAATTCAACCAAGCAGTCGAGTACTCCATGACTGACTCTTCAAACTCAACTGGTTGGTTGAAACAACCTTGGTCAGGATTTTCTGTACCTGAACCTCTGTCTGTAATTGATTCCTTTTGTGAGTAACTCCCCCAACACCGCGCATGGTACATCATGGCACTTGTACCGACCCCTTGCGAGTTCGTGCCATGAGCACTAGCTGCAGAGCCTTGGCCTGCAGCCGCATGTGGTGGATGATGGCCACCTGCTGGCTCTCCAGGCCTCCGTAGAGGAACTCCAGCTTGTACGTCTCCTCCAGGATCTGTAGACATGGGGGAGGGGGCTTAATGTTTAGGCTGGGGGAGGGGCCTCTGTCAGTGGATTGCCTTCCCGATCAGTGCCCTATGTTAGCTCGGTGAGGTCACCCGTCTCTGCGTGCGCCTCTGCTCCTCCTACCTGTTTGGCGGCTGCGGTTGCCATAGCGTTCTGTTTCAGGTAAAGGGGGACGGCCACGCTCCACAGCTTCTCCTGCAGAGCCTAGCGAAAAGGGGGGGGCGGGGGTAAAAATAAGACGTGCAGGTGACACATGCAGGTATGAATCTGTCCAGCAGCAGTGCCAGGCAAGCCTGTGGCGAGTCCAGCCGTTGCCATACTTTCATGAGTAGGAGCTGACAGTGCAGGTAGGTGGCACAGAAGTCCGCTGCCCCGGCCAGCTCCATCTGCAGATCCCCCAGGCTCTGCAGGTCTCTGCAAGGACGTGCCATGGGAAGATGATGTCATCACACATTAGCCTGCAGTGCGTTTCACTAAAACATATCACTGATTCAAAGCCGAAACATCATCCTTTAAGGTCAATCTACGCCAAGGGTCCCAATTTGCGTGCAGGACGTAAGAGGTGTGAATGAGGGTGACGTGGCTCGTTAAGGCAGGGGGGGCTGGTGAACCTGATGGTGAACTGCAGCAGAGCCTGGGCCCCCCGTGTGTCCAGGTGCTGCAGGCCACACACTCTGGACAGGCTCTCCTTCAGGAAACGCTGGGCCGACTCCACGCTGGACGCAGGGCTGCTTGGTTCCGCGCCGCATGTCAGCTTCCGCCCCGGCAGCTGTGAAAGCAGCAGACAAGTGGCATTTTGGGTTAAAAAAAAAAAAAAAGGAACCTTCAGAAGCGAACTACAGCAAAAAGTGTCCCACCAATTTTTTTTATATCCACTGCTTTTGATGTATTGAACCAGCAAGGTATTGTGGGTAATCTTACCCTGAGCTGTGGCACCAGATGCGAGAGGCTGTCACGCAGGTAGGCGTAGTGTCTGAGGGTATGGTCTGAGAAGAGGGCCGTCATGGTGGGGCAGGACTGCGCTGCGTTGAACACGAGCACGAGCACCGCTATGTCTGGCCTATGTTAAGGGTGGAACGCGCTTAACGCACCGTGGGTCAGATGGGCGCCGAGGAAGTAATTAGGTTCAGGTACTGGGGGGAGTAAGGATACAGGCTGGGTCGTCCATGTCAGGCTCGGGGGTGTCGAAGTATGGATGCGTGTTCAGCAGCTCAGGGACGATGGGCAGCACCAGGGTTGGGTGTCGTGACCCCAAGAACTTCAGACACCTGAGCAGGAGGGAAGCAGGGAGCATGTGGCTGGCATTTCAGATGTTCCATCTGACCTCCTCACTGGCCTGACATCATTACAGCCTCCCCCTCCACCTTGGCCCTCAACCATGGCTCAAATCCTTTCAGTGCAAAATAACAGAACAAAACCTAATTTAACCAACCACTAAGCAACAGGAGAGTTTCACTGGCAGGTTCGATTGACAGAAACAGCATCACCTGTTTCCTCTGCTGATCTGAAAGCAGGCACGCACACTTCTAAACGTACTGTTAAATGTTACATGTTTTGTTGCTGACTCAGGTCTTGTTGTACTGTTGTGTATAATGAGAATAGAATCAAATCTTGAGATAATGTACAGTCAAGCCTACTGTTTAGTCCTAGTCATAAGCAGCACTAGGTACAGTGTATTTATTTATACATTGTCTCTTGTGTTGAACTTGCCATGTCCCGTTTCAGATAAGCACCATTTCATTTCGGCATATGCTGCAAAGTTTGACTTGACCTCAGGACATTTCACCGCAGGATATCAGTTAGATATGGTCACTGTTCAGACTTCCAAACGCCTACAAAATCCTGGAGGTCCCGGCTGGTCCACACACTCACTTCCAGATGGAGTTGCGGTCGGTGGGGTACTTGGCTAGGTTCTTCAGCAGCTCCAGCAAAGCCAGCTGGATGCATTCCTTGGTGGAGACGTTGGTGCAGCATAGAAGCTCATGAAGAGCCTCTCTGATATCCCGGGAGGAGTCCTGTCCATGACAGATGGAGGCAGTGGATCTGTGATCACGCTCAAACTGATTGTTACCCATTAAGCTAACATTCACAAAACACCTATACGCAATACCTCGGAACCTGTCCTTTTTTTGTGTAATCGCCCCCTGGTGGCATACCTCCAGCACAGCCAGGACCGTGTCCAGCTGGTCTTCCCTGAGGGTGATATGGGTGGAGATCTGCCGCAGGACGTGGATGGACTGCAGCCGCACCTCCTCGATCTCGTCATTGAACATGTCCACCAGGAAGTCCAGGCACTTCTCCGCAAAGCTGGGCGAGGACTGGGCTAGCGCGCACAGGGCCTCGACCGCCGCAATGCGGACCTCTGTGCAAACGCAAACAGGAGTAGGGTTGCATCCCTGGACGGCCCCCTGCTAGACATCTGTGAAAGGTACTTTGGGGAATAGCCGGCAGGTGTCTGACAGCCAGACCTTTAATGAGACACTCGAGGTTTGACCACGCTCCCTTAAGACCGGACTAATGAGACACTCGAGGTTTGACCACGCTCCCTTAAGACCGGACTAATGAGACACTCGAGGTTTGACCACGCACCCTTAAGACCAGACTGCTGTCCGGCTCACACCAGACGCGACACGAAAAAAATGACAAATTTGCGAAATATTCTGATGTGAACATGACGGATCAAACACGATGCGACATCCTGACAACTGGTCGAGGAAAGTCTGCATGCTGGAAGAAAGTGATGACAAGTTTTTCTTGTTTCTTTTGAGCAAACAAGTGAAGAGAAAAAGGCAAATATACCGCATGCAGCCAGTTACAAAAAGCTTATACTTTATAATGTCCGATTCAGACGGTCAAAAAAGCTTTTAGATGCATCCATCTAATTTCAGATAAATTACTACAAGGGGCATTCCAGAAAGCAGGTTAGCAGTATTTCAGGAAAAAACAAAATTAATATTAAGAACATGACAGCAACATCATCTATTATCAGTTAATTAACTACAGGAATAAAGAAAACAGAGTGTATTTATTATTTTTGATGGATTTTCATTGGATATTGTATACAGGTTTATAAATCAAGAAAATAAAAATATGAATAAATTGCCGCAGCCTAATATAATCCCAGAGGCATATTACAAAACATAAAAACAAAAAAATAAGGAAAAAATAGTCATAAACACAAGCGACCAGAACAGCTGCAAACAGCTTAATGTGCCCCTTGTCATCAGATAAGACAGGCTGGTATGGATTTTTTCGATCTGAAGGCATTTGTTTTGAGAACTTTTTAGTTTTCTAATGATAAAATATTAAAGTTAAATATTCATATTACTGTAGTAGTATTGGGCAGAGCCGCCTATGAGTGAGGGGGATGGGAAGCTGCCCGACACGGTATGATCGATCTACCAGCAAATCCCCCAACCCCAGGGCCTGCCCTGAATATCGGTATCTGCTATGCCAACCTTGGATCCGATCGAAGTTGGATGAAGGAAAAAAAAAAGAAGGAAAAAAAAAATAGAATCTTATCACCTATCATTACAGGCTTGAGTTGTAAACCAAATTTTCCTATTCAAAAAAAGCTGATCATGTGCGTAAAAACTCATATCCTATTTGTTGCATTTTTTTTTTTTTCTTTTTACAAATTTGATAACTGAAGAAATCAAGCTGCCTCCAAATAAATAAAACGATCGATCATAATGCAAATTTGTTCCTTCAAATATTTTGCCATTATGGAAATATGTTAATTCGTTTCAGAATGATGTTGCTTGACACAAAAAAGACTTCACTCAGTAAATGGCGTGTGTATCAGCACGCCTGGCACACGCTACACAAAGACACTCACCGTACATCTCGTCCTCCAGGCCGTGCACGAATGCCCCACACGCCTGGCACACGCTACACAAAGACACTCACCGTACATCTCGTCCTCCAGGCCGTGCACGAACGCCCCACACGCCCCCGAGTCCATCAGGTTCACCGCTGTGGTGTCCACCTTCTCCTTGGGGGCGTCGTCTGCCCACTTCCTGCCCGAGGAGAACTCGCCCGAGCTGTAAAGCTCCTTGGCTCTCTCGTGGGCCGTCCGCTTCCTCTGTCGGAAGACCAGGGTCATTGCAGACACAGCGATCGTCACAACCCCCAGGACCCATTTATTTACATTTTTTTTGCTAAAATATTTTGCCCCCTAAGAAGGAGACTTACCCTGAGGTCTGACATCAGTTTCTTGTCCAGCGTCTGCTCCAAAAAGTGTGGACTCACCTGCTGCATTGAACCCTGTGGGTAACAAAGGTCAAAGGTCACCCCACGGGTCGCACGGGTCACACGGGTCAGTGCCCCGCCCCAAAACACAGCTCACCAGTATTTTGGCAGCCTGGACCCGGACTACCCATGAGCCATCGCTGACCATGTGACTGATCTTTCCGAATGAGTCGTCCACCAGTCGGATTTCTTCATTGGACGAGGGAATCGGGACGATGCTATGGATGAAAACGGAGGGTTAAAACAGCGTGCCATGTTGAATTGTCCTAATTTTTCAAAGCAGAACTGGCGTCTGTGGTATGTGGCATAGTGTGGCGAGAGCTACCTCTCGGGGTAGAGCTGGCTCAGCACCCAAACCATCTGCACGGCCACAGAGCGGACCTGCTGATAGTCGTCGGAGAGCAGCTTGCAGGCCTGGAGGACAAGGGCGGCACATCACAGCCATGTGAAACCAGAACCGATAATCCGACTACCCCAGTCTCATGCTGCAGCTCACCGAATCATTAAATGTTTTCCTTTCTCTTCTTGGCAAAACCAAGCCACACAGACCAAGAATAAACAACAGCGGAACAACCTGTCCTGGGCTAGAAACACATCCAGACACTGATTTTGATTTTGCTTTTTTTGTTTAATTAAAGCCACTTCTCCTTACCTGGCTGTACACGGTCTGCTGTAATTTCATCCCCCTCTCATGCAGCTGCAGCTGAAAGCACAGCAGTGTCACAGACAGGCAGAAAGTCCAGAGTGGCAGAAAATCACACACTACGGCCTCAGCTCTCACTCCCGCACTAATGCTACTACACACCGTTACACAGACAATGGCACACTCTGTGTTTCTATAACTCTTCCTAGCATCACCCCTGTTTACTTACAGTATATTCACAATATACTATATCCCATGCTGCTTCAGATTGTAGACAGTCTAGTATAAAAAATGCATTGAAATTTTTTAGAATACATACTAAATGTAAATTGTTTTGCTATATCTGGGCACACCCACAAAGACAAGTTCTCTTGTATGTTTAACATGGTTGGCCAGCAAAGGTCTTTCTGATTCTAATATATGGTTACAATCTGAGCATGACCAAACACCCTGGAGCTGGAGCTATAGCTGAAGCACTGCCCTCCCCAGAAAGGTGTATAGGAGGAGGAGCTGGTCATACCATGGCTTTGATGGCTGCGGTGCGGACCCTGGGGTCCTGGTCCCCGAAGTAGTCACTGATGATGCCCTGCACGTCCCTGGAGGCCACGCCCACCGCCCCGCCCTCACTCTCCCTAGCTGGGGGCTTGTCCACCGGACCCAGGCATCCCAGCAACTGAAGGCACTTGTTCCTCACCCCGAAGTATGTGTCAGCCAGATGCTGGAGAGACAGATGTTACAGGATGTAAAGTCAGGGCGTCTGCCGGGCCGAGGGAGGCAGGGGTTCAAGGAGGGGGCACGGTGCCTCAGGCCCACCTTGCACGCCACGTCGATCAGTCTGAGTCTGACGCTGACACCTTCGGGGAGCTGGGTCCCGACGACCAGCAGTGTGTCCAGCAGTTGTGCCAGCACCTGGTGGGATTCTGGGAAAAGTAGTCCAAGGAGAAAGGTTACCAAAAAAGGAAGAGAGTCAGCCGACACTCCAACTCAGCGAACGACTACGAGAGGGGCTTACTTTCACTGTTAAGCGTGTTAATGACGTCATCGACGATGCAGTCGGAGGAGAAGCCCTGCGTTTTAGACAGCAGGCCGAGCAGGGAGGCGATCTTCAGCCTGACGGAGCTGTCCGTCTCCTAAAAGCCAGACAAGCACCACTTAGCTCTAAAATCAAGACGACAAGGTTTAAAAGGAAATATCGCACTGAAAATTGTCTTGTTTGTATCACAGAGAGGATCCTTCCAGATTATCATCAGGAAAGATGAATTTTGAAGTTCATCTCTGCAGGTCAGTCAACACATTGAGTTGGGAATCTAACGTGGGCTCTAAACACACAACCCAGTGGGTCTAAGACCCCCCCCAAATGCCATCACCTTGTAGTAATGCTCCAGCAGGATGCGCACCACGCCCTCCACGCTGTCTGCCTCCACGGGCTTGCGGGCGAATTGCAGCAGATACTGCAGCGCGTCGGTGGGTGAGCTGGCCTTGCACAGGTCGATGTGCAGCGCCGCCGATTTGCTGGGCTTGCTGAGGCGGAGCTTCTTGGTGGGGGCTTCTTCATGGGAGTGCTGCTGTGAATGCAGGCTCGGTCAAAACCCAACACACGCAAAGGATGGACCCGAGTCATTACGTGGTTATGAAATACATGGAAAGAGGGTATCACAAATACATTAATACAGCATTCAGGACATTTTATTTTCATTCGTGTTCCACTGTCCTTATATATGATGGCGAAACTTTCCCAGTTATTTGCAGTATTTACTAGTTAGAATTCCGCTGAATTATATTAAACTGGTATTTGGGCTGAAAATGTTACTTATTTTCTGATAACTGATAATATTTTCACCGTTCGTTAACTAGCACATCATCACAAAATCAAACTACAAAACAGCATATTCATAGTAGCGAAACTTCGGCACACAGGAGCAATATCGAAGAGTCCGAACTAAAATCGAAGACCTTAGAGTTACAAAAGCCGCGGGTTTTCCTGCCGATTCCGTCCGACAAGGAGAGACAGACAGCGTCCTCAGCCTGACGTGACCATCGATAAGCTTCTCACTTACTCACTCTGAAATGGGGGGAAAATTCCGCTTTTCAAATATTAACCCCACACACAAACCCATGTCTCATCCTACTGGACAGTAAGTTACCTGAACAACTTTTGAGAATTCCTCGTACACCCGCTTTTTCAAATGTGCTGCCATTGCGCCGACTGCCTCAGTAGCTTAGCTAAGCTACGCTATACACAGCCGGGCCTCAAATGCCGCTTAAGTGTCGTTTTCAGCAGTGCGCACAGTTTGTCCTTCCTCGGTTGCCGTAGTTCCACAAAAAAGGCATTTCAGGAAAAGATGCTGTTATTCATCGTTTGTAAATGAATATCGAAGGAGGAAAATGTGTTTTGACTATGTGGCCATTGCAAAGAGCCATTTAGTATTTATTTATAAAAGTGAATTGGTCTTCACCTTACAATTCCGCCTAAAAAGGAGGATGTGGGAATCCCCCAAAATTCCATTAGCATTAATCGTGTAACTATAATTACTATAATGATTAACTGTAAATCATGAGGCATTTGTTTAATTTATCTTTATTTGATGTGGAGCCTTTATTTATAAATTGAGATACTACATGCCTTATTACAATAATTTGGACAACTGGCTTACTGATATGCAGCTATACTGATATACTTTCTGATGGAAGTAGGTACACCGTATTTGCCAGCACAAGGTTTCCAAATCAGCAGCTGACACAAATCTCTGACTATAAATGTATGCATTGAATGAATTGTCGTTCTCTTATATTAAATTCTAAAAGACACAAGGCAAAATGATCCTTGTGGAATGTTCTTGTACCACAGAGCAACACTGTGTTTCACTGTAAAGATTTTAAGAAGATTATAACTTTAGATTTGAATCTTGTGGTTACAGCTTGATTGGCTTTAAATGATCAGTCACTTCCATGACCAGAATTTGGCATAGACAAACTTTCAGGGGAAGTGAACTAGTTACCACCATGTGAAAATTAATTTGTGGAAAAAGTCATAACTCTTAAAAACGAACCCCTTCTCTGCACTGTGGGGCTTAAAACTAATCTTGTAGCCTTTGGCCTCGATGTCCTTTTTGATACAGTCCAGAAGGTCTCCAACAGTGGGTGAGGCCTTCCATGGCCCAAATCTCACCACCGACTCCTTGTTGGCATCCAAGTCGTTGATGGCATTGTTGTACCTGGTCACATCCTCCTCCGTCCTCAGAATGCAGACGATGACGTCAGAGTGGCGGGATGCCATGGCCTCGGCACGGGCGATCCTGATGATCACCTCCAGGTTCTCCTTGTAGTTAGGTACCCTGGCGAGGAACTGCTGCCTGGCCACCATCTCCCCAAAAAGCGGGGCCGATTCCTCCAGCTGCTTGACCAGGGGCTTCAAGTCATAGAAGAGGGCCTCCCTGTACACCTCCCATACGTTCTCCGAGGGCAGCGTCTCTGAGCGCAGGAACTCTAGGACCTGCCCGAAGTGCGCGCCATCCCTGTCGATGAAGTGGCGCCCCTCGGCGTCTGTGCGCAGCTTGGGCGAGCCGCTGAACATGTCCGCCAGCTTGGAGCCGGGACACTGCCGGAGAGTGCTCAGCAACGTGCTGTACAGCCTCCCGCCCACATTCAGCTGCACGATCGGCGAGTGCTGCGAATCAGAAGCAGCAGAGAGTGCTCAGTGGCGCTCAGCTGGAGGTCGTGGCGAAGATCAAAGAGAACCGTACCACATATGAAGCAGACTGTCAAATACACCACTAATAAATGATCTCTGTACCTTTAAGCAGATGCTATAAGTAGCCATTCCGTCAGCCTGAGTTGTTAGCATAATACATAATACAAGATGTAATTTGACTTAAATATTCCACTTAAGACCTAATAAAATAATGTCAAAAGAAGGTCTTTTTTCAACTTTCTAACAAATATATAGTGGAGTTAAAATATGTATTATAAATACGCCTAATTTATTTATATATTATATTGTTCTAGTTTCATGTTATCTTTTGTCGTATTATCAACACTATATAATACGTTTAATGTTCATAGAGCACAGAGCAGTGTTAGAAAATTTAATCCTGACGTTGTTGCATCTATTATTAAAATGCGCAAATAGCTGCACGGAATTTTAGGGCTTTCCTGGGCTTTTGGCCGATGTCTACTGTCCATTGTATTCGGATCACAGGTTTAATTTACCGGTAAAAAATACCGATTGCAGTCCATACTTGAGGCTCCAGGAGACGCAGAGGGACGCGGGCTGGACGCCCCGGCTTTGGGAGGGGAACCTCCAACCCGGACCGCGACTAAGCTTCATACATGGGCGTCGTTAGGTCCGATCAACAGCTATAATCCCGAGTATTTTAGCCCCTCTGCCAATCTTCTTTCGAAAAATAAAGTAATGCACCAGGTAAGCTTGACTTAGCCCCTGGTCTATTCAATAGCTATAAACTCCCCTGTATGTACTTATCTTCAAGATCGTAAAATTATCAGCATCGTATCTTCTTAAAATAAACCCTGCCGTACACGCTTTTCGGGGGGTGTAGATAGGCAATCCTCCTAGCCCCAAACTATGAAAATCAAAGTTCCGTACATAACACCACAGACGTGTCTAATTCAGAAAACGAGAGCAGCGAAATCTTACCAGCTGGACGCTGGGAGCGGACTGTTTTCCGGCGGACTTGTAATCAGGGAGACTCATTCTTCTACTTTTCGGCCAGAATACTTATTTGTCCCTTCAGTGTACTTGTCGCAGGGAGGACAGGTGCATTAGTTTGCCGGGTGTGGTTACCAGCGAAAGCCACTCCTACGCTTGAGATAACATTTAAGTTTCCCCGAGAGCGTGACTTCAGCGGTGTGTGTAGTTCGGTTTTCTGTAACGTTTATCTTCTGCCCATAAAATAACATCCTGGGCGGCAGGGAGATGTGTCACAGCACACCTTACACTCCATGCAACAAAGTAACAACGATCATACCGGACACATTAAAACACTGCAAATTCAATGTAGTACATATCAAAGAATAACCTTATTGTCAAATCGCGATTCCTGCCGACACATTTACAAAAAAACAAACAGGAATAGGAGTGGACGTGAATACAGCAAGACTAAATACTAGTAGGCGTATTCTCACCTTTTACATCAACACAACTTTCTTACCGTAACCCTCACCGGGACACAAGTTGAAGGACAGACAAGTAAAACACTATTTTAACAATTCTGTTAAAGTACCGTCAGGAAAAAAAAGTACCAGTTTGTAGTACCAGTCCGAGGAACATCCTCAATGTACAAAATTTAATATCCTCCTTAGACCACACCCATTCATTTATGTCCATTGTAGTGGACATTTTATTTTTGCATCTTTTCACTGATGTAAGGAAACATTTATTTCTGTTGTACACTAAAGAGAACATGCTGTGAAATTAAAAACTTGAAAAAATCTAAATTGTAAGATGCCTTATTTCCTCCAAAGACAAATAACCTACAATTGGACACTTTTTTCCATGGGTCTCAGGAGAATATACTGACAATGGTACAAAAATGTTGAGTCCATTTCAGTTTCTTAAAAGATACAATTACCCACAGCTTTGGGGTACAACTAGCAGACCCTTGAGGGTACAGCACCAGTGACAAAGGTACAAATTGGTACTCTCTCCACCCACCGAGTGCAGATACTGGTTACTCAAAATATTCTATCAAACCAATCTGAATAAAACTTCAGTTGGGGATCTCTGATAGAAAGTGAAGGTTTATGGTTCATTTGACAAAAAAACCCATACAAGGAGCAACAGCAACCACCGTCAGCAGGTTCAACAGCGTTAAATTTGCAACAGCGTATGACCAAAAACGTTGGGAGACCTATATATTTCAATCTGGCTCAATCAGCTGAAATGAGCTCAAAGCAAACTCCCAAATTCAAGATGACCATCTAAAAATGTTCAATAACACCAACACAAAAGTCATGGTTTTTATGAGTTTTATTGTACAGAAAATCCAAGTGTTTCCATCTTCGAGAGACAGCAAACACCTGCAACACAAAGTTTAAGACACTTTAGAAATATGCTGGTTAAGGCACCCATCAGAACAGAAGTAAAGCTACGCCTATAATTGGCTGTTTACACACAACGCTAATGTCAGCGAGCACAGTGACCCTTCTCAGACAAATGCCTCAATGTCATCAAGCATAGGCGACCAGGGACCAGGACCTGAACAGATACACAGAACGTGTCCCTGAAACAGAATCCTGGGCCCAGTTCCGTCCATTTCTGACTCGTCATCGTATCCTCAGCGAAGGGAAGTTTAAGTGACAATCAGCCCATCCAGGTAACCATCCTCACACAGCACTCGTCTGAGTTCTCCTTACCCTTATGCGGTTGGTACTGGGCCTCCTTGGGGCATGACCGGGACCTCTGGCTTGGCCCCCTTCTGCTCTGACATGGGGGTGGTGGGGAGAACCTCGTCCTTGGGCTCCACGATGCTCACATGGTCGGGGAGGGGCTTCTTGGGGCCGATCTTGCCGCTGGGATCCCAAGGCAGCATGATCTTCACTTTGATGCCCAGCACACCTGGAGAGAAGCACCACCTGGGTCAGCCCGACTAGTTTCACTCTGACGTCATCACCCAGAATGCACTGCAGGCCTTCTCAGACAAATGCCTCAATGTCATCAAGCGATGAGGAGTCCCTGCCTCTGAGGCCTGGACACAGGGATACAGAACGTAGCCCTGCACAGCACCCCAGGGACAAGGCACGTCCTCTTCCGACTCGTCATCGCATCTTCATAGAAGGCCACGGCTGCTGCGACCAGGTCGCCAGGCACTCACCCTGCCTGAGCAGGACGTGGCGGACGGCTGTGTCCACGTAATAGTTAACGGGGTCTCCACTGTGGATCATCAGCCCGTCGACAAACTTCATGGACTTGGCCCTCTGGCCCCTGAGCTTGCCAGACACGACCACCTCACAGCCCTTGGCTCCACTCTCCATGATGAAGCGGAGGACGCCGTAGCAGGCCCTGAAAAAGAGCTTTATCATTCTCAGCTGCCAACATGTTTGTTTGTTAGGAGCTCAGAGAAAATGACCCATGAAGCTCATGAGACACCGTACAGAAGATCCAGACTCATAGCTGATTAACCAACATGCTCATCCTTACCCAAAATTCGTCTCATCCTTACTCAAAATTCATCTCATGCAAACTACATTTCACTGGAACAATCAGGGTTCACGATCTCATTGATGAGAACCATCACTAGTGAGGTCTTAAACTAGCAACCAGATGATCACCAGCCAAGCACCTCACACCACCCTCTGGTCATAGAACCACAGGGCTGCTCTTAAGGCTACAAAGGCAGAACGCACTCACCGGCGTACAGCCAGCCCCCCCAACAGCTTGTAGCGCAGCGACTCGGCCTGGGCGATAGCACACAGCCCCCTGGTGGCCACCTTCTCAGCATAGAGCTGGAGAGAAGACGGCAAAACAGTCATAACACAGTCACGGCACAAGACAGGGCATAGTCATGGCACAGAAGGTAAGGCACATGGCAGCAGGTGGGAATGAACGGCAAGGGACCTCAGCAGATATACTTAACTGGGTTCAAAGGAATCCAAAGTCGAAAATCTGATCTACACTCAGTTACAGACACAGATGAAAGCAGAGACTAAGTTTACTGCCAACAATTTTTGCCAAGTGAGATATTCTGAGGCTTGGGCGTCTATCGGTAATTAGTGAATTATATCGATAAAGGCCGCATCATAGCTATGAATTATTTATACCAGCTGACTTAAGCATGAATAGTCAACAGGTAGCATGAAGCCATTAAGCCAGGTCACTGTCACCAACCTCAACGCTGTTCTCAGGGAAGCCAAATCTCTTCTGGACAACAGCGGTCAGCTCACGGATGCGACGCCCCTTTTCACCCAGGACATTCTGGGTCCTGAAGCATCAGTGCGTCCACAGAGGGCCAGTCACATAATGAAGTCATCCCAGGCCATGAAGCATAGTACCATTTAAACTAGTATATTTACTATCACACCAGGGCATGTCTCATGGGACCTGCGATTAACCACTACTACACTCTATATATCTTTTAAAGAAATACGTCTTTAATTAAAAGGCTCTTAGGAGACGTAATGGCAGGTCCCCACCTTGTGGCTAGGATGATGATCTCTGTCCGGGTGGGGGTAACCCGCACTTCCACGCCGGAGTAGCCGTCCTCCGCCAGCTCCCGGGTCAGGAACTCGTTCAGCTCGGCTTTAAAAATGCCATCGGACACGAACTGCGGAGGAAACGTGGTTAATGTCAGGGTGCCGTCCGACCTCATTTTTATTGAAAGCTGCTACGCAGAGCGTCATCCATTATTGAAAAAATTGTAGGTTATAAAATCACGTGTATGAGGGAGAGCTACTCCTCCATTACAGTACGGCTAATGCCGGGTCTGTTTCTCCGGCCCAGTAACAGACATCTACGAGGACACGAATTCATATCTTGCGCATACAAGTACTGCTGGTAAAGTTAATTACCATTCTATATTTACCGCATTAAACTAGCCAAGCTGAATGACGCGTATTTTATACTCAAACCAAAAAAACTCTGACTTGCAGGAAGCCAAATCCCTGCCATGTTTGCGACTGCAGCAAGACGCCGCCGCTCCAATCCAAAGTAATCCTCTCTCTGGGTATGTCAGAGGGGACATGAAAACACTCTGGGGGACCCACAAGACTGCTTGTGAAAAGAACACACTTCGATCGGATACCATTTGCAGTTCTTTTAGAATGCAGAGTAAACTAAATATACGCTAACCTTTCTCTTCTTTGAGATCTGCACCGCCATCTTCGTGCCTGAGAAAGGAAAGGGCCGTCGCTTCCGGCGGAAGTACTTTTATATCCACCGAGACCTGCGCGAGGCGGTTTCCCTTTGCTTAATGGTAGTTGTAGTCATTCAACGCCCGTCGCAATTCATTCATCCATCTTCTAACCGCCTACCCTGGTACACCGTGGATGGGTTCAATTAAACCATGGTTCCCGAAGACACATACACTCGTACATCATATTACCGTCAATACCCCAGGGTAATTCTTTAAGGTCGGCACTTGTATATACAGTATATATCCAGTATATGAGTTTTTCAATTTGAGACAAGTCTGCACACGCATTTACATGTATGTTATAGTTTTATTACCGTGCAAATAGTCTGTAGGGTTTACAAACTATCCCAACGCTACTGACTGGCAAGTTTTGGGTTTATAATGGATTAAAATAGATTTGCCGTAAGATTCTTTTGTGTGAGAGTCTGAAATTGTGAGTGCCACGCCAGATGCGTGAGAGTTGGGAGCCCTGGTACGTGTATTTCTGTGCATTTCTACAGAATAATGACACCACGTTTAAACCTGAGTTTAGAATTTTTCAACTACTGCCCTGTCAAAGGCGCTGTTTTAGATCGAGACAAAGTTTAGTTTGTGACAGAGGTGTAAAGTACTTGAGTAATTTTACTTGATTACTGTACTTAAGTATTATTTTTGGGAATTTTTACTTTACTT
>JAODLC010000040.1:2197140-2218399 GCA_026781145.1 Hippopotamyrus pictus | reverse complement strand
TTTTTAATACTCAAGTATAATTTTAATGCGGTACTTTTTTACTTTTACTCAAGTGTGATTCTGGCTGAATACTTTTACTTTTAATTGAGTACTTTTTACACCTCTGGTTTGTGATGACCTTCAAATGTGCATGGTAATTAAACAGTCCATCACAGAGTAAGGTACATAATTTAACTGGGGATTAATAAATATATAGATGCATGAATTTATAACATTATAACTTTATTTTGATAAAAAATTAGATAACCAATTAAGCAGATATGTTATTACAAAGCTGCCAGATTAGTAGAAAAAACATGCAAAATGTTTATTGTCTGTAAAAAAAGAATATTTAGGTACACACCGTTCTATTTCAATATGATTCATATTTTGTTTACCTGAAGCAGTAATAACTTGTTCACCATTATTATAGTTAGCAAAAAAGCAGATAATTCAAAGGCACAATATTACTTATCAATTACTAATTAGACAGACTAGTCTAAAGTTATCTACAAACTTTATGTATAATTCAAAAGTTAACGCAGAGTCACACAAAATAGCTGGGAAACCATGTCACAGGTTTTTCTTAAGGATCATTACTGTCGCTGTGGGGAGGTCGTGTGGCTGAAGACAACTGCAGAACCAGGATCCACGAATGTTACAGTGTGTTCTGTGAGTGGTTCCCAGACCTGGGGTTCTTCATATGGACATTGAGTCGCCTGACCGAGATCTCTGAGGCGCCTCCTAATGATGTCACTGCTATCCGGCATGTGAGAAATAGCATAAATGCCCACAGAGCCATCCTGGAATCCCACATAGACACATAGTTCCTCTGAGAGCCTCAGGGTGGAGGGGAATGAACCAAGGCGGAGCCTCCCCACCTTCTTTCCATTGGATATGTCAGCCACAAAGAGTGTTGGCTTGGAATGGAGGTCACAGGCACACTCATTGGGTTCAGGCACACAAATGTACGCAATGTAGCGTCCAGCAATGTCCATGCTAACAAGCAAGAGTGGGGTCTCAGCCTCTAACAAACACAGTCTCCCATTTTGGGTGTCCAGGATGTTAATGGTCGTTCCAGTAGTGGACAGAACAACATACTTTCCATCTGAGGAGAACTGAAATAAGTCTGGCTGGTCCAGAAGAGTGTGAGGTACCTGAACATGCTGGAAGATGGTTTCTTCTGTGACCTTCCAAGTAAACAAGTAGCCAGAACTGCTGAGCACCAGCACATAGTCAGGATGGTGCAGCAGAGGTTGGAAGGCTACTACAGCTAACTTGCTGGAGCAGGAGAACTTTTTGTTGGTACAGCCAGACCACAGGCTGATGGCCAGGAGGTCGTGCATGTGAAGGCCCAGGAGAAAGGTGCTCTCGGCCGAGATGGCGGCGTTTCTCAGCTGCAGGTGAATGCTGCATACAATGTGGCCGCTGTTCAGCTTCCAAACCCGAGACAGGCCTCTCTGGCACAGTGACACCGCAAAGCTGCTGTTGGGTGTGACGAGCAGATTGGAAATGGGATTGCTGCTGCGTATGCGATGGAGATTCTGCCCCGTGTCCGTCCGCCAGACATAGACGTCCACTGCGGATGCAGAGACAAGATGCTCGCAGTCTGGAGAGAGGGCAAACGTCTTTACACGTCCCTCGTGCTCGAAGCATGCCCCAGCTCTCCCGCTCAGCATGTCCCACCTCCACACCAGCTCAGTGCCATCTGCAGTGTAAAAGTGACCTCCAGTTGGTTCCAAGTGGATCTTTTTCACCTTTAGACCAGTTCTGGAGATCGCAGAGGCCCGCCAGATCAAGTCCAAGCTCCAAGCAGTGAGTACTCCATTAGCAGTAACGGCTAAAAGTGTTGACTCCTGTTTGAGGAACTTAGTCACTTGGGTGTCACCAACATCTAGACTCAGAACGCATTGACCAGTGGTCGTCTTCCATACCAGTAGGAATGGACAATCCTCCAGGGAAGCAATGATAAGATGGCCCCCTTTCACTAGCGTGGCTCGAGTGAAAGTCTTGCCTGCAGGTACGCTAAACTGCTCCTCCATTGTCCAGTCACTAGTGTCCCACAGCCAGACTTGGTGTTTCTTACAAATGACTAAGGCTCTGTTTTCATGTGAGTGTTCAGTATTTAACACATCATCTTGGTCCTCAGTAAAACAGCAAGATTTCTTAAGCTTGGGATCAGATATGGTTTTCATATCCCATACAAAAACACTCCCAAAACTGTCCACACAAACAAGTTCAGTCTCATTATGAAAGTGAATAAAAATAACAGAGCCTCCCTCTGGACTGGAGCATGTGGAAAGTTGATGTTTACTTCGAACATCAAACAGCAAGACCTTACCTTCATCCTGTCCACATAGGATGAGAAGGCCATTAGGGGAACATGACATGCAGGTCACTCTGGATTGGCAGCATAGTGGGGGGAGTCCTGCTCCTGTGTTTATATTGAACATACTAACATGACTAGTGTCTTTGTACCACACAAACATTATACTGTCCAAAACAAAGAAGCCTTCAACTTGGAGTCTAGTGCCTCGGCCCGTGTGTGAGTCCGGAAGGCTGCTCTCAGAGTTTACTTCACAAATGCACGAGGGGCCAGGAAAGTGACACAAGAAGAGCCTCCCACATTGTGTTGACAGCAACAGAAAATCCTGTGCACTTTTGCCACCTGAAAATTCCAAGTTTGATAAGTGAATGTGCTGAAAGCCTCCTGGGATATGCTCATTCCAAGCCCAAAGGGACCCATTCTGGAGAATTATCAGTAATGTGTTGCACTGAACATCTAATACATGCACGACGGGGGAAGGGTCCACATCCGACAGCATCCAGCGCGTTGAGGGCACTGTGGTGATGGAGGAATGAACCACAGACAAGCTATTGTTTTTCCTGCCTTCCTCAAAGACCTGTTTTATGTAGCATTCAAGACTAGGTACAACATCAAGGAATGGGAGAAGCTTAGCCTGGATCACCATAGGCAACTCTTCAGGGCAGTCTAGGAGCAGACAGACTGAGTCTTTAAAGATGCTGGCAAGAAGTCGAAGCTCTTGGTGGAAGACAAGTAAGGAAGCGTCTTGTAGCTCTGAGACTAATTCTTCCAGCCGGCCTGCCTTCAGCATCGCCTCATGGAACCCAAAAGACATCACAGTCCTTCCCAACTCCTCCAACCTCCCGCCTGCTTTCATTTGGAAGAGGAGCTCCAGAATCTTCCTCAAGTTTACTTGCACAAAACGTGAAGAGGGAGACTCAATGAGCCAAGGCTGCCCAGGGTGTTGCCTGTCAATGTAAACTTTCTCTGGTATTATTTGAGGAGCAGGCTGGGAGTTTGACTGCTTGGTGGTATCCCTGCTGACAATTAGTGACTTAGCTCTACCATACGCCCAGCGTCCACTGAAGTAGTCTGCTAACACAGAGTGGACTTCTTGGGTTACTTCATCTGAATTCATGTAGAGCTTGTTCACGACTAGTGGGAAATGTCTGCTGGCCCAGAAGAGCACCTTGCATCCAGCCACATACCTCCTCAGGAGAAACCCCCTCAGGTCAATGAGCAGTCCCTCTACTGCAGTCTCTGGGACCCTGAATTTATATGGTGGGGTTTCTCCACAAGGCAGGTATTGAGAAAGCACTCTGTTGTCTGCAGATAGGACATCAGTTAACTCAGCCTCTGTGAGGCCCAGTCTGGATACTGTGAGAAAGCACATCGCTCTGGAGACTAACTCTGCCCCATGTTTCTTTTCAAGCCTGCCTAGGAATATACCAATGTTGTTGTGGACTCCTGTGGTTATGGAATGCTCAGTGACCTCTGTCTCGGATCCCCACTCACACACTTGCCTGTGGAGTAATTCAACATACATCATGAGAGGACAGTCTTCCAGGGCTTGACCCACATATATCTGCTGTCCTGATGTGATCCTCCTGTTATAGGCAAACAGGAGGTCTGTGAGCATCTGGGTGAGTTTCCTCTTCTGTTTCAGGCCCAGCTCCAAGAACAGAGAAGATTTTGAGTACAGAGCCATGAGGGTCTGAAGGGTTGCTGACTTTTTAGGTGTTGTGGAAATGAGGAGTTTGACGTTGGGAAGTAAAGACTGTGGAAGCCATGTGAGATTGCAGGACCCGTCTTCCTCATGACCCAATTGGTCCAGCCCATCAAGGATGAGGACTAGGGGACGTTTTGATGTGGAAGTCCTAATCAGGAGGTCTGTAAAGTATTCAACCAGTTGGCTAATTGACTGGAATGCTTGGAGGTGAGGCTGATCTAGGCATCCTGCTGTGATTTGGTGACACACACTGATGAGTAGCTCTTTCAGAGTGCCGCCCCTCACAAAATAAATCACCACCAAAGGGTGTTTCCCGTCCATCCAAGTTTTCACCTGCAAAGAAACAAATCTGTTGAAAATGGTGTTTAACTACTGAATAGTATAGTGTAGGGCTGCCACTAACAACTATTTTTCTAGAGATTAATCTTGTGACTCTTTTACCGATTGGTCGATTAATCTTCCTCCAGAAAATCAAATTGACCATTTACTTGACATTATTTTCACCCGCAATTCGAAAAGCAGATTAGTAATATGCCTGTAATATTATTTAGAAGTGTGTTGTGATGCACAAAAGTTAGTAATATGTATTAATTCATCGTATCTTTATGCTTATTAAATTCGGTTAGCGGAAAACGCCGCATGCTACTGTTTTGGTAAATCATGGAAGCGATAAGCACTGAAGTCGTAGTGAAGAAAGGGAAACTCAGCAGCCATAACATCTTTTAAAAGAGGAGATACTGTGGTTAATTCAGGTAAAAAGATGTTGGGGTGGCGATACTTTCTGCAGATTACTTTTTCGGTAAAAATAGTTTTCATTTTTATTTAGTTCACAAATTATTTTCTTTTATTTAGTGTCCATTTTCACTTCAATTTTAGCTTACAATAACAATACTCCTCCCATCGAGCCCAATGTGCACGGACACACACACCGGGACCATCGATCAATGTAAAATAAGCACAGACTTTAGCCTAAACATTTTTACGAACACTTATTCGATGGAAATTCTAAGGTAGCAGGCAGACGGTTTTATGGCTTTAATGATGAGTGCATTCCGCAGCTACAAGAACAAAAGATATTTAAAAGCTCCCTGTTCTAATGGTAATTTAATAAACATGAACAGACAGCACTTCTGTGGGTTTTGCCAGCTCCGGCGGTCCATCATCCAGAATAGCGTCTGTGTGTTTCTCTGCCGTCATGTTCCATTTGAACTCCGCACAGTGTAAAACCTCCTTTTTGTAATCCGATAATTTGAACTACTCCCATAATTATGTACTGATATTGAAGGAAAACATCTGTTATAATGAGTGAACTGTTTTTTAATGAAAAAAATTGTGCATTTTCAGCGTCGATGTCATCGCCTATGTCGACTAATCGCGGCAGCCATAGTACAGTGCAATCTGTGGATGTTCTAGAACAACTCAATAAAACAACCAATAAAACATGCATGCAGTCTAACGTCTATGACATTTATATCATCTGAAATTATCAGGAAACTAGCGGAAACTGGGAAATAGTGATTGACTTACCTGTGTGGCACAGTGAGCCAGAAGCACAGTTTTTCCCGCGCAGGGTTGCCCGTTGAGGATGAGTGGGTATTTCGTATCGCTCTGCTCTAGATATGATTTTACATCTTGGACCTCCGGACTTTCCACCTTGTACAGACGAGAGTAGACGTTGCAGAGGTCCCACTGCTGGAGGAGGTCCTGGAAGAGGGGGTCGTTGGCATGTGCCTGGTCCCTAACGAGAGTGCGGTTGATGATGTCCCGCAGGTCAGTGTGGAGCTGCTGGCACAGGACATCGATGTACTGCTTCTTGGCCTCCGTGTCCTCCTCATCTGGGCTGGACGTGTAGATGAGGATCTGCCGGGGGGCAGCCAGGCTTGGTAGTAACTGCTCCCGAAGATAGATCAAGGGGTTGTTGAGAGAGGCCTGCTCCGGTGGGTCCGACACCAAGCCCGGCTCAGCTACTCCGGTCGCCTCTCCGTGGTCGTTCACGTAAGCGATCTTGTGGACATAACAGAAGCACCTCTCGACATCTTCAAGGGGACGGTCCTCCAGTGCAAATCTTAGTTCGCGCTCTAGAGCTTGGGGGGGGGGGGGGGGGTGGTAAAAACCATTAATGGACACCATCCAAGCTCTACTATATGACTGTCAGGCATAAACACTGATTCTCAGCACATACCAATTCAGCATGAAAAACAAGCAAGAAGATTAATCTACGTTAATCATCAGCAGCCATGACCGGCTTCCCCTCACCCGAGGTGAAGTACTTCCGTGCCTTTTCAGAGGTCAGAATCCCTTCCCGAACGCATCGTGTCACAACGGTCTGAAGGATCGCCCTGACATCCTCATAGGCCGCCTCTCTCTCCTCACGTTCTTCACCTGCCTGAGGAATGTCGTGCATGAACTGAGCTGAAGAACTGCCTGCTGAGATGGTGCCACCGTGGAGATCTTTCAGTGTCTTTAAGGTGATGCTGATCTGTAAGCCTACCTGTAGGAAGAAGGAGGCGGGGACGGCATTGTCGTCCCTGCGGTACCAGCGCTCTAGAGTGTTCGAGCTCAGCGCCATCTGCTGGCATGTCCATAGCAGTGCCTGAAACTCTGAGACCTCAATCTGCGTGGGTAGGCATGCACTGCCATACAGCTGCCCCAGCAGGGCCTGCCCCCCACCCCCCCAAAAGAGAAACATGTTACTTGGCTTTGATAGTTGTGTACCTTAAATTTAAATTTATTATTGAATACAAGATACATAGAGAGCATGGAAATGGAACCACCACAAAGAAGGGGCCCGCGGATGAGACCCGGCACTCCTCCAGAAGCTGCTGTCGGGCCCCGGGCCCTGGAGGCCCTTGGCATCCAGGGCTCTCGTAAGGGTCGATCACCTGGGGGGGGAGGTCATCTCAATCCCAGTAGGTATGTCGGCCCTCCATATCCATGGAATCCGAATACGCGGATTCAACCGACCGTGGATCGAAAATATTTGAAAAAACAAATTCCAAAGTTCTAAAAAGCAAAGCTTCAACTTCCCATGAGCCAAAACTATGTTTAATCCATGCAAATGAAGTACTGTGTAGTTTTCGGTGTTTGTCTGTGTGTGTCTGAGGGCTGACTGTATAATACAAACCGCGGGGGCCTGGAACCAACCTCCCGTGGACATGGAGGGCTGACTGTATAATACAAACCACATTGGCATTATTTGGAGCCTAGTGCTCTGCTGGAAGGGAAATTCGATTTGCTTTGTACTATTTATGTATTTATTGTCTTACTGCAAACACCTTAATTTGTATTTGTGATTTATTGGTGTTTACTGGGGGCTGGAAGGAAATGCAGAATAAGAATTTCATTTCATGGTTTAACCAGCTGATTACTGTGCATTTGAGAATAAACTCTCGTGAATCTTTTATGATGAACGAGTCACTGTGGACACCATCATCAAACCTTTAATCTCAGCGGGGACCAAAACGATGGTTATGAGAAACGCATTTATCTTTTTGGAAGCGTGTCACGTAAATGTCTGGTTATCTCTTTGTTATGGTAGGATAGGGTGACCTCCTGAAAAAATAAACAATGCAGGCATGTGACCGTTGTTCGGGATGTCTCTCTGACTGTACGCACGACCAATCCGCCAGACCTTCCAGGCAAACACTTTTCTTAATTTTTTGTGAACTGAAGCATAAATTATGCATGCTGCAGAAACAAAGGGAGCGTTCAAAGCACATCATCAACAGCAGGGAAATGTTTTCCCCAAGCCTCACCCGCCCCTAAACCACATACACAGCTTTTAACTTTCCTGGTGGGGGGGGGGGTAAGCCCCCCTCGCTGGTGCTGGAGGCCGTGTGTGTGTATGTGTGTGGGGTCTTACCCTGAAGTCCACCCGGTGAGCACGGAGGCAGTGGTCCCTTAGTCTCGGGAAGACAGACTCCCGCAGAACTTTTCTCTCCAGCTCTGAATCTGAACACACACCCTCGTTACCTTCAGACGGACCCTCGCACGCATTCACATTAGCATTCGCTATAGCGCTACTGCAAAGCTGCGAGTCTCACATAGTCCACTTTGAAACACCCTTCTTTTAGGAAGTCACTGTTTTCAGTGTACTAGTAATGGAACAGGACCTTAAACCAGCTCCTCTCACCATGAACACGTTTCTGCCGCCGTAACGCCCCCCACCCCCCACCCCCAGACATGGATGCACGTACCTTCTGGGTTTGTGCACAGGTATATTTTAACACAGGACTTCTGGGAAATTCTTGCAGCGTTTTCCATCGAGGCAACAAAAGGCAGCGTAAGTAGGAATCCTGTCGAAGACAGAAGTGTGTGATGAAGCCGCCGACAGGGTTGGACACGCTGCTGCTCTTGGCATCCTGACAGGAAGCCCTCAGAGATATCAAGGTCCAGAACGCCCAACATGGGCTGTGGCTCCTCCTACTGAGTGACAGAGGACCCGGAAAGGGCACGCAGCCCCAACAACAGTTTAGCTCTGTCTCTTACATGATAGGTACATTTTCAGGTTCATTATTTACCCCACTCAAAAAGTTTATGATCTGGCGCACCACCCCCTAGTGCAGTGACTGTTTATGACCAATAGGGGGCCCCCAAACCTCTGGAGCCACATGCAAATGTGGGCTTTGAGTGCTGGTAAACGCTGCCGCTGATGACTTTAGTCCCATAGCGCATTATGTTGTTTATATTTTTTCTTAATGTGAAAACAAACAAAAAATAAGACCTTGGATGTCCACATCAGAAGATGGTGTGGAGACTGAATAAAATGCAATAACACTTTTTTCCATTTGTTTTATTAACATTTGTACACAATAAATACAAACTTTTTACAGCCAATAAAATGCAGAATTTTTCACCACTGCTCTGATACTGTCATTGCTGGAAAGTGAAGGTCCGTCTTACTACGTCTTTTAGCAGCTCTCGAGTAAAGATAAAGGAAATAAAATCAAAGCCACGTGTGTGATCAGCTGGTATACGGAAGAGCGTGTAACTGTCCAGAGTAAATAAAGGCGGGGGAAAAAGAAGTCGGGGATTCTGGAAAGAAGGGACTGCTGTAAACGATAAACTTCAAAACAAGTTTGATAACATTTTACAGATCTCAGTGAGATCAACGAGAGAGAGAGAGAGAGAGAGAGAGAGAGAGAGGTAAATAGACAGCACAGATAATATATTCTCCCTTCTGATCTACTTTCAAAATCTACACTGATTATTTTATACTGAAATGCACACAATGTTATTTTACATTTCCTCTTTTCGCCTTCCTCACCAAACCAGGGGCCATTTTCATACCCCCCCCTCCATTCATGCTCCACAGACAACTCCAACTCGCAAATGTGGGCAACACGGGTGGGTGGCTGCACAGCCCCCCCCAGTGCGCCATGCGGACAGGTCGGCCTGAGGACTCTCCCCGGGGACCGTTTCCCTGTTCAGGCCCGGCCTCGCCGTTTCAGTCAGGGTGTAGGATGTCATCAGTCACCAGTTCCACCCCCCTCCTTTATCCGTGCACCGTGACTCGAGCGTCTGGCCATCGTCACGCAGTTCTTAGCAAAACAGTCACCAAAGAATTACAGGAAAACGAAAACAATCAAACCAAAAACGGCGTCAAGGCCTCTCACACTGTCCGCTTTCATGGACGACTAGAATGAAACGCTATGGAGCGAGGTGAAAATTGGGGGGGGGGGGGTTGGGGTTTGCTCTGGGATTAAAGTGTCAAAATGGGGGGGGTGGGTGAGGTGATCCCCCTCTACCCCAGGAGGAATCACGGTACTGTCACAGAGACTGTAGGATGCTACGGTTCATGCTTAGTGGGGGAAAACATCTTTTGTTTTTAAAGAAAAACACACCAGTGACAGAACAATGGGTCCCTTTCAAAAGCTCCTGCTACAAAAGGCTTTAAAAAATTAAAACACTATCATAAAAAAACGAGTACAAAGGTAATGCAACTGCTGTGTTGTAGAAAAAAGGAAAAGACAGGACAGAATATTTTGGATCAGCTCACGACTGATGACCCAGCAGGGCAGTTCAGACGCCGCAGGCCTCCTGTCCAGCGGGGGAGCTCTCCTCATTCTCAAGCAGGAGTCGCAGCTCTGCCATGCGGGCCTCCCGTCCCGGGGGGGGGGGGGGGGTTTCTCCTCGCTTACAGGCAGAGGTCGCCACTTTGTGCTCCCGCCGTATGAATGCCACGCGGGGCTCCTGTTCGGCCCACGGCGGTGTCACGTAACAGGTCGACGAGAGATAATGCACTTGCGATAATGCTGAGATAACGGGTGGCGGAGAGAGAAGAGAGTAAAGCGAAAAAAACAGCACAGGGCCAAACTGGGAAGCGGGGAGCCACCCGTCGCACCCACTGGGAAGCGGGGAGCCACCCGTCGCACCCACTGGGAAGCGGGGAGCCACCCGTCGCACCCACTAAACCACTGTAGCATTTTTTGTTCTTATGAGGACTAAATATTAGTAATACAGAGCCGCCTCTTCATAATAAAAGCTGGAAAGACTTATATTTGTCATATTAGTATCATTTGAAATTGCCACTTTCCCTTATCTATGAGATAAAGAGTCACGCGGGGATCCTGGGGGAGGGGGGGCCAGCCCCCTCCGCTTCCGCTCTGCACGACCCCCACGGTCCACGAAACACCAAAGTATCGAGTCGCACTGCTGTGTGGAGGCACCCGGGACGACGCTCCTATGGCAACAGTAATGTACTGTACTAATGCACATTAAACACGTATGATATGACTACATATGACAGGGCCGGAGGAACACGGCCAAAATGCCCCCCCCATCCCCCGATCTGGCCTCCGTTCCTCCTCCTCCTCCTCCTCACTAAACAGGAGCCTTGTCTAAACGTCCATAATGCCGCCGTGAAGAGAGACGTGCAGGAAAGGCACCGTGGCGATGGCAGCTCCGCGGAAGAGCGCACGTCTACTCGCCCCCTCCCCCGTCCTGCCCCCACCCTCAGGAGCCCCATGCCTCATCAGGGGGAGGCGTGGGAGTGGGGGGGGGCAGAGGGGATGTGAAGGCTGGCCCTTCTGTCTTGTCCGCCTCTCTCGCAAGGAGCATGGGGCCAGGAGCCAGGTCCAGTTCAGTCAGTGAGCCACCAGGGCGGCGCTCTCACACCAGCGTGATCTCGACTTCCTCCGTCTTCTCCACCTGCCTGCGGGGGTGCTGTTGCGGGGGAGGGGGTGCTGCACGTACCTGGGTGGAAGGGGGCGAACAGGCAGGAATTAATGACGGAGTGATCGTGGACATGAGATGATGAAGGGTGATGTAAGCAAAGGCACATAAGGGACTGTGTAGAGGAACGGGGGCACTTACAGGACGCAGCTTTCCCGGGCCGCCGTCTGGGGGGAACCGCGGAGGCTGGCAGAAGCCCGGAGACTCCATACTGCTGTTGTGGTCTGGAGGGCAATGAGGCAGAGGTGCTATGAGGCATGGTATTGGTTGAGAGAGGTCACATGGTCACAGTGAAGAGATTAAACCTGCCCTATGCCACAAGAGAGAGGCTGGTCATTCATTCCCAGACTTTTATCAGATTGGCACTGCCCTCAGACGGCCCCCAGTGGCGCCGGAGTCTTACTGTGGGTGGGTCCCTTGTGATCCCCATTGATGGAGGGGGGCCGCGGCAGGGGTGGTCCTGTTGCACTGTCGGGGCTGGTGTAGGGGCTGCACGGCGGCTGCTCGTACAGCGGCAGCGGGGGCAGGGAGGTGTGAAGCCGCTGAGATGGGGATACCTGGAAAGGACAGGGTGCATTGTGGGTAGGCAGCCAGGAAAGGCTGGTGACAGCTTCCTCCACAGACAGCATGGGCTCTCAGATAGTGCTCAGCGAAACATGTTAATCGCAGGAAGGAAGCAGCCAACCCCGCTAATCAGGACTACAGACATTTCCGGGTGGGAGCCGTAATCACACCGTGTGTGTATATGTATGTGTGTGTGCGCATGCATGTGTGTGTATGCGTGCAACAGTACCTGCGAGTCGGGACCCCAGGATGTGTCGCCGTTCTCGGAGCCCCCCAGGTCTTCCACCAGCACGGAGGGGAACACGCCCACACGCCCGTTGAACTCGCCCTCCCAGAAGCCGTCGTCCTCCTGGCTGTCCTTGTGCAGGATGCGGATGACTGCGCCCTCAGGGAATGAGAGCTCTTCGTCCGTCTGGCCCTCGTAGTCATACATGGCCTTCACAAAGCTCACTGCGGGGGGAGGGGGTGGGGTGGTCATTTCGGGTTACGGGGCAGGGCCGTGGGGCTTTCCTCCTTGGGGCATGTGCGCGCGAGGCGGCCGGTCGCCATGGCTGACAGACCCAGATAATGACGGACGTTGTAAGAAAATCCGGAAACTTCGCCGAGTTCGACAAAGTTTCCAGAGTGTTCTGCAGTGCCTTAGAATGTAGCGGGAAGGGCGGTCGGGCCAGGACTCACGGCTGGCGTCGCCGTTGGTGCTGCTGGAGACCAGCTCGGGCTCCGTGGAGTTGCTGGAGCTGTGCGAGCGGGCGTCCAGGGCAGCCAGGGACTGCAGCATTCCCAGCAGGCTGCTGGAAGCTGGGAACTGCAGGTACTTCTCTGGGACATAGCCCACCTGGCCCACCTTATTCCTGGCCTGGGGAGGGACACAGTATTATCAATCATACCCGTGCCATTTAAATGGTGTCACCTTTGTACTGTAAGGGGGGGTGAATTATTATCCACTGTGTTAATCCTTTCGTTTAAGTGTGAAATGTGTGACTTTGCTAATTTACTACTTAAGTAAAGGTCCAGAGTCCTACAGACACAATCAGAGATTCTGTAACAGTGTGTGCTCCTGGAGTTTGGACCGAAGCGTGTCTTTCAGGAACATTCCAAGGCCCAGGCTCCTCCTGGCCTACGTGTGTCTGTCCTGGCCGAACCTTCTTCACCCAGTCCTCCCAGTCTCACCTTGACCCAGTCCTCCATGTCCCCATCCTCGATCACCTCCAGCATCTCCTGCTCCTCGATGGTCAGCTCGTCCGGCTGGGAGGCCTGGGGACACAGGACCAAATGCCAGCTCAGCTCGCAGACCAGACGCTGCCGGCACAGCCAGCAGGTGGCGCTGCTGCTCAGTGTTTTTCCATGCGCCGGGCTTTACTGAGCCAGACCAAACTACAAGATGGTGTGATCCTCCAGAGTTAAAGAACTAGATGTGCGACACATTTCACAAATTACAAATCCAATATTTTCCAGAGTCAAACCCAAGGAACATGGTATAAGATGCCTGTCCCATTGTTTGGTGAAAAATTAAGGTTATTTCAACTAAATGTTTTCATTGTCATACTACACCCTGACATTGCACCCGCAGAGTCAGCTGCATGTTCAGCAGCCCTTTTTATGCGTAGAGCCCCTCTCTAAGTGTAGATCCCCTCATAGGCGAATGCAGTACCTCACACATGTAGAGCCCGAGTCTAAGTATAGCCCCTCTTTACACACGTAGAGCCCTTATCTCTGCGTAGAGCCCCTGTCCGCTGGGGGTGGGCTCTTACCTTGTAGGAGTAGAGCACTTTGCAGGTCAGCGGGTAGTTGCGTAGAGTACCAGATGGGCTGGAGCTGCTGTCATCGAAAACCTCCATGTTGTCCTCAAACTCCTCACCTTCATCTCGCTCCAGGTCGGCAGTGCCCTGCACACAGACCATGGCCAGGGATGCAATTTGAGACGAGACCAATGCCTTTCAATTACCGGCATCGCATCAGGAAGTGCGCGTCGATGACAAGGTCACACATGGACAGCAAGACCTACAGCAGCCCAGAAAGGTAGGGCTTGAGTACCAGACAAGTTCTGCAGAGCCTGAGGAGTCCCGTGCCACTATAAACACAGGACTCTGCTAAAAAGAGGAGAAACTGTGGATTTCCTGTCTGTAAGCGACCCCCACCCCCATCGCGGCACAAATACAGGTGTCACCCCAAGGCCCAGCTGGGTTAAGTAATTTCTAGAGGCTGTAAAAATATGGTTCCTGTTACAGAGAGATAATCTCTTCACACAGTAATACTAGAACATCTGGCCCACTTCTATGAAAACGGGAATGGGGGGGGGGTGCTTCCTGTGCTTCCCACACAGACACACACACACAGGTTTGTAATTATATCTTTGTGGGGACTCTCCATTCATTTCTATGGGGGAAACCCTAATCCCAACATGACGACCTTAACCCCTACCCAGCCTTAACCTTAACCGCAAGTAACCAAACAAAATACCATTCTTTCAGTTCTTTGACTGAATTCACAGATGTTTGTGGGGACCTGAAAAATGGTCCCCACAACATCAAAATAACAGGTTTTTATTATATTACATTATGGGGAACATTTGGTCCCCACAATGTAATATAAACATAATCCACACATGCATCTCAGGCTTCAGCCCTCTGCAGTACTGCTTGCCCAGGTCTTGCAATATTCTGTATTGAACCAACTGGCCAAACAGCCCAGGGTCACCTGTCATCACACTGCACTCTCCGTCCCACAGGCCTGTCTGACTCTCACCTCCAATGTGAACGGCAAGGTGATGTGGAATGAATGTGAAATATGTCAGGAGAGTGATAAAGCAGAATGTGAAGAGTTGAGCATTAAGGGGCGAAGGGCACATGCAGCAACCGAGGTTCTTTCTAGAATACAGGAAAAGCTGCTAAAAGAGTCACATGATAACATGACGTGGCACCATAAGGAAGCACTGCCAAGCCCCCCCCACCATGACAGGTGCATCCCTCAAGGTCCCCCAATGTATGGGAAGCCCATTCCACACCATGAGGTGTCGAGAGCGGCAACCTAGGGCAGGAGATGAGTGGAGTGTCTGTCTTCCCTGTAACATCACTCTGGGGGGGGGGCAGCTCACCGAGAGAGGGGCATCGTGGGTAGTGAGCGAGGGCAGCATGGCCCAGCGCTCGTTCTCCAGCTCCTCCATCACCTGGTTCATGGCGCTCTTCAGCCAGGTGTCCACAGACACGCCGGCCTGCCGCAGGAGGTCTAGACGGGCCTCGGCCTTCAGCTTGATGGTCTGCGGGCCAGAGACACGGCATCACGCACACGCCTTAAACATGCCAGCTTAGGTCCACGGGACCTACTTTAATGGCCCTTGTTAATGGAGAATGATTAAGGGGAAAGTGAGCAATGCCCCAGAATCTGAGTGCTATCTCTGCCCATTAAAACTTAATGGGAAGTTAAATATTAAACACTGGCAAACAAACTGCAGAAGCAGGGCCTCCGGCAGGGGGTGCCGGAGACCCCCCCTCACCAGCACGTGATTCAGGCTGGAGAGCTGACGCAGAGTAGAGGAGCAGACTGACAGGTGGGTCTAAGTGGATCAGCGCAGAGGGGGAAATATGCACGGCTGAGCACATTTCCAGAAAGCACATGTCCCAAATCACACGCAAACACGCATTTGCGTTTCTGTGGGTGTGGACACTTCCTTCTGACTTTAACGCAATTAATCATCTGTAACAGCACCTACCCCCCCCACCCCTCCACCACGAAAATCAGAAACAGATCAAAAAGAACTGAAGACCCAAAAGCAGCAGTATCTTAAAACGCATCATGGCACTCAGCAATTATCCTGTTTAGGGCAGGATTTTATCATTTACATTTTATTGTTTAGAAGAAGCTTTTCTTCAAAACAACGCATGTTTGAGGAAGCAGGGTCAGCTAGTGCCTGGAGCAACTGGGGGTTAAGGGCCTCGCTCAGGGGCCCCAACGGTGACATCGCTCTGTGGGGGTTAAGGGCCTCGCTCAGGGGCCCCAACGGTGACATCGCTCTGTGGGGGTTAAGGGCCTCGTTCAGGGGCCCCAACGGTGACATTGATCTGTGGGGGTTAAGGGCCTCGCTCAGGGGCCCCAACGGTGACATCACTCTGCTGACCATGGGATTTGAACTAGTGACCTTCTGATCATAGGTATAGCATCCTCGCCCGCTGAACCACACAGTCCACACACGTATGCACACGTACACCTACATACGTACGCATGCATTCCCCTTACCTCTGCTTTACGGATACACTCTCTTGCCTCCTCGATTTTCAGCTCCAGGTCACTGCGGCTCTGCTCCGAGGAAAGCGCTCCCTGCGTCTCATACTCCTCCAGCGCCTGGGACAGCACCGGGAAAATTAAGGAAGAATTAAGTGCAGGGTAGGGCAAAGGCACCAGGGGGCGTACTGGTTAAAGGTGCCTCATTCAAACCACCAACACCAGGCAGGACGGGTTTAAAGAACATCTGCAATCATTTCAGTTACATCAGATTTACGACTGAGCATAACGCCTGCTGGCTAAAGCCCCTCATCTGTCTGATCCCAAACAATCGTCCTGGCCCTGAGGTGTCCGACGTGTCCCTGCTGTCACATGCCACTGCCGGATGGTCCCTGGGCCCCGGCTATTACAGACCATTAAGCTGGAACGAACGGGGGAAGGCCAGCGGTCAAAGAACACTGCATACAGGAAGGTTCCACAACTACAAACACACAGGTGATGAGTCAGGCTCTCCAGAAGGTTCTGTCAGTGGCTGTGTCCTTTGTGAGGAGGCAGGCAGAGGTGGCCATCCAGGGCCTGACAAGGCTCACTGCGCTCAATGCTCAAGCGAAATAACAAAAGAGCATCACGGTGTAAAAGCTCTCTAGGGGGAGGGGGACGATCCCACACCCACCCTCTGGCTGTGGATGATGTTCTTGTGCTCACGAGCCACGCGGGTCGCCCATTTACGGGCTTCTTTGTTCAGGCTGTGCTCCTCCGTGGTCCCCATCTCAGACTCCAGCTGCCGGCTCTGCAACACAGAAGAGCTCGTCAGATAATGGCCCCCCTAGTCCTCTGGAGGGGGGAAAGCACACCAGACTCCACAGTGGAGAGAGAGGGAAGATAGGGAAGAGAGGGAAGAGGTGTGATGACTGTCTCCATGCTAGATAGATCCATACCAGGAATAAGCCCAATCTGGGTCCAGCAAACAAGGTAACTTTAACAAATAAGAGATTTACAGGCCCATACTAGCAAACACACATTAACCAATTTACCATAACATACCGGCATCTGAAATGAAAAGTAGAAGCTGACTGTCCACAGTACATGCCAGATGGGATTAAGGCATTAAATATCCCTGTCAGTTCTAACTGGGCAGAAGGCAGCGAACGTCCGCTAATCTACTTAAGGGAAAGAGCGACTCTCAGAGAGGCGTGGCTAAGCTCACATTTTCCATTTAACGGAACACACTGGCTTGGCACAGCAACATTCACCTGACCTGAACTACCAGACCCAAAAAAGGACAGGACAGGAACCTGAGTCACGGGTTCAAAACAGAAGAAAATATCAGAGGATGACACGAATGGAGGTAAATACCTCCCATTTCTACTGACAGAGAGAGGGGAGCCAGGCAATCAGTCATTTACTGCATTTTATGACGGTAATTCCAGCTAGAAGGAAGCATTTTGGCAGAAACCATCCGACTCAGGGACAAGCTGAGTCTGGAGGGGAGTTTACAGCAAGTGGCAACTCTGAGCTGTAATAGGATGCTCTGGAGGACAGCCACCCCACCACGGGGGGGCGCAAACCACCATTACCGGGAGAGAAAGGACACCAAACTGAGAGGGGTTCGAAGGTCAGCATTTACGTCTGGATAATGACAAGTTCCGGAACCATTTTTATTGGCCCGAGAGTCAGTGAAGAGTGTCCATTTCCCAACGAGCCGCTTGTCCAGAGACAGGTGCTGGAGAATCCTCCGGAAGAGCGTGGAGGATGTAGTCCAGGCCCCGGAATGAACCAGCTTCTCCAGCTGTACATGTGCATGGGGGGGACTCTCAGATGTGGGGCACGACACAATGCAGCCCTTTCATTGGGGGCCCAGCACCACGTCCAGCACCGGCCCTCGGCCCCCCCATCCCCCAACACAGGGCTGCTCCTGGGGTCTGCCTGGGAGCCCCGCCCCGCCCCGGATATCCCTGGGTGAATACCAAATCACTAATATTTTATTAAGAACAGACCAGAGCCTGTTCCATTTTCGGAGTGGGGGGCTCTGAAGCGGCATTGTGAATTAAGCACGTGGCTGGATGCAGAGTGAGCATTTTGCTTGGGGGTGAGCGTAGAGACAGAGTGTTCAGGATCGGCCTCTCCACACAGAGCCTGATCCAAGCCCACACCCCCTCCCCACCGCCTCAGCCTGGGCACCAATCTCCCACACATTTCCCAGCATGCACTGCCAGCTTCAGGAACCATCCGCCGTATCAGAGTTCCAGGCAGCCTAGGTCTGTGAAAACTTCATTTATGTGTCCCCTACTGATCAGTGTGAAAAGGCCCCCACCCCAACCCCTGGGCAAGCTGGGGCAGAGCCTATTGCTGCATGACAGAGCAGCCAGCCGGCCAATCGGATCAGCTATCTCGGTGCTGCCCCTGGAAACTCAACGGCCGACTCAGACGAGCTGAAACCCACTAAAATTGGCCGCCAGCATAGCAAAGCTTTGATTACAAGACCTCCATCTCTGTATCAGAGCCACAAGGCAGGCTCCAGTGATGAGAAAATCTGAGAATCTTACACGTGGCCAGCATGGCCGACGGCAGAAGCAGTGCGGTAAAAACATTCCACACTCTGAATGAGGTGGAATCCACCCCCCGGGGCTTAAATGCTGCCAGGTGTCTTCAGCTGAGCAATGCATTCTGGGTAATGAGCACTTGCATGGAAGGCCAATGGCAATTTATGGAGGTAAAATGGCGTTTCTGCGTCTTGGTTCCTCACTCTCCTGGAATATCCCATAATCCTCTGCCTGCCTGTCTCTTCCTTCACCGGTGACCCACTGACAGTACACATAGCAGCTACCCCCTTATCTCCCCAGTACAGCCTCCTGCTGTGACCCACCAGCCACACTACCAATGCATGATGGGTAATGGGTGTCATCTGAGGTGCAATGGCCAGCCTGCTGGAGGAGAGTATGGGCTGGGTTCGACATTGCCAAGGCTGTTGCTTGGTTACCGTACAGTATAGAAAGGCAGGATTTGTACTGAGCATGTACCCCATACCCACATGTAAGAGTCTGCACATGGACACCCCCAGCGAGCCCCGATCTCCCAACGCATGCGATGGAGATGGACAGATGGGAGGCGCATCAGGGTTGGGGTTGGGGGTGGGGGGGCAGCGCGGGGTTGTTCAGCAAGGCTGGGCTCTACCTGGGCCAGGGTCATTCGCATCGCACTGACTGGCGACGGCTCGATGTCCACCAGCTGCTGGACCGCGCTTAAACTCTGAGCAGACAGACAGACGGACAGAGACAGACAGAGCGCATACAGGGAGAAAGAGACGGTCCGGGGGAGACAGCAGTTCAGGGTTAGTGCTACAGAGGAGGGTGTCAGCCAGCAGGTGAGTGCGTGTGTGTGCGCGTGTGTTGGGGTGAACAAGTGCGTCGGGCGTTCCAAGGCGTGTGAGCGTGACGAGCTGGCCGTTCCTTAGCGTGAGGGAAGCGTGCTCAGGCCAGATAGGCTAAACGTGTAAAGCAGGGCGCACACAAAACGCACACAACACGCCGGGGGGAGGGGGAGCCTTTGGTTGCTACGGAAACAGAGTCATGACTACAAGACATCTGTCAGTGCCTGGGAGCATTTTTTGTTCCCCCCCCAAAAGGGCCCCGTGAATATTTCATAAGACGCTGGACGCAAAATACCGAAATTACGCACGCGGTAACTACTGCGTCACACATTCACTAACAACACACCCCCGTGACCACGGGGGCACCTTATCACTGGGGGGGGGCTAATAGATAACAATGAGTTTTAATTATGACAGTCTTAGACTGCATTGCAGCAGGCTCTTTCAGCATCAGTGAAGTGTTCTAGAATATTCCGCAGGCACTGCATAGGATATTCTACAGCAGAGCACAGTGTTGACTATCTGAGGGGTACATAAGTATGAATGATTTAGCTAAGAGGTTAGTTAGTTAGTTAAGTTAGTTTGGTTTAGAAAGGAGGAGGGGGGTGGGGCGACCCAACTACCCACCGTGTCGCTGTCGCTGGGCTGAAACTGGAAAGCTGGTGCCTTGTGGAAGATGGGGTTCTCCTGCATGAGCAGCTGCTGGCTGAAAACCTGCATCACCTGAGCAGTTAAAACGGAAAGAAGAGGGGGTTAGAGGCACTGGGACTTGGGGGGGAAAAGAGCTGAAAAGATGGAAGTCCCAGGAGTCTGGGAGGACGAGGCCCACAAACAATAAGAGGCAGATTAACAAAAAAACAAGATCATGAAAAACACAACATCAAAGCACTCGCTAGCTGGGACATGGAGGAGACCTGTGACCTTCAGCTGAGAGACACCCGACCGGGGTGGGGGGATGAGAGAGAGAGACCAGGAAAGAGGGAATAGGGGCCGACCTGACGGACCCAGATAGCAGCTGCATACGGCCCCTTCCCCAAGGCTGTGTGCCAGGATGCCGAATAACAGACTGACAGGGGAGCGGCTCGGTCTCCTAGGACACTGTGCCAGGGAGTACTCTCACCCGGCTGGACTTCTCCAGGAGGAACTGGAAGGTGGTGTGCACGGCCTGGAAGGCCTCCAGCTCCATACGGCAGAAGGACATCAGGTATTCCTTCACATGGTCATAGAAGCTACCATCCAGGGTCTGAGAGGAGGGGGGAAACAGGAAAAACCATCAGGAGAAAAAGGGGGTGAATTGTGGCAGGTCCACATGGAAAAGTTTCATCGTAAAGTCATAATATTACATATACATCTAATCCTGAGTTGTCAGCCAGAGGGAGGCTGAAGGGTTAAAGGGAGAAAGAGGGAAACGGGTAGGGGGGGGCCATGCTGCCCCGTCAGACGAACCTGCAGGAGAGGACGTTTGTTTTGCCTCGCTGTTTTTCTGGCCTGGAAAGGAATGTTCAAACCGCGCTGGCTAGGTTCAGATTCCCAGACCCTGACGCACGGAGAGGAGTGAGCGTCCCTACAAAAGCTCAGAGAGCACGCAGGGAGCTGGCGGCCTGACGTCAGCGCCGGGCCCGCGGGTCAGCTTCGATGGGCCCGGCCGTGCTGCCCGGGGTGGGTTCGCGGGTCACCGGGGAGGCAGGCGAGCGCCACGGCACGGCGGAGCACGCCAGCTTAGCCGACGCGACCCATCCCGAAAGCACGCATCCAGGACACGAGGCTGCTGAGTTTACAGAAGCAGCCGCAGAACCACAGATGACAGGCTGCACAGGGGGAACCGCGACAGAACACCAAGCTCACCGAGTGCCAGGTGACTTACGGCCCTGTCTGACTCACTCCACGTTCCAAGAAGCCTGCCCCCCCCCCCCGCCTCTGC
>JAODLC010000040.1:2152103-2166606 GCA_026781145.1 Hippopotamyrus pictus | reverse complement strand
CCGGACAGGGCCAAACAGGGCTAGAGTGGACCAGACAGAGCCAAAGTGGGCTCGACAGGGCCAGAATGGACTGAACAAGTCCAGACAGAGCCGAATACAGCCAGAATGAGCCAGACAGGGCTGGACAGAGCCAGAGTGGACCGGACAGGGCCAAACAGGGCTAGAGTGGACCAGACAGAGCCAAAGTGGGCTCGACAGGGCCAGAATGGACTGAACAGGTCCGTTGTGATGCAGCTGTAGATTATCTACCACCCAGGGAGTGCAGTGAGGACACAAACTAAAAGGCAAAGCACACATGAGCTGAGGGTGATCATTACACGCAAGTGACGGCCATGTCATCAGGGAAACGGACTCAGGATGTTCAGGTTTCAGACTCAGGATGTTCAGGTTTCAGGTCCCAGGAGATGTGCTGCTGCTGTGTCCTTCCAAGAGGCCCTTAGCCTGCCGTGTGCCGCTGCTATTAAAGCGTAACCGCTGTAACTCGCTGTAGACGAAAGCAAAGCTATTTTTAAAATGCACAATAAAATGACAAGAGCGCAACCCTGGTCCTGTGTCAACGCGCTGCCATCGCCGTCCAGAGTGACTCACCCGCACCGTGCAGCAGCGAGCTGCGACTTAATTGGGCCACTGTGTTATCGGCACGCAGTGTTCCGGGGGGGGGGCAAACGGCATACTCTCCAATGCTCCCCCATCCCATGATGGAGATCAATGGGGTCCCGGCCCCAAAAAAGGCTCCTAATGGGGCTGGTCCCTATTCAGACGGACAAAGGACTGGGCTTGGATCCCAAAGCCTAACTGATGAGCCCCACTCTGAACCTCCAGGCAGGACAGGTGCCCTCCGGCAGTCTCACCCCCCCTGAGCTTTTCAAACCCGGAACCTTGGATCCATAGCAACGGAAAGGAGCGCCCTCCAGCTACGGGACGCGTGCATGAATTATTGATGTGGGAAAGACAACGTCCCCCGCAGGCCTATGGTACAGCAGGTCATCGATCAGAGGCACCAAACGCCTTTTAAGACGAAAGGCTTTCTTTCACGCCGGTATCATCCTGAACGGGGAAAGTGTGGGAAAAGTGCATTATTTAGGACACAAATACAGAAGGAGGAGGGACATTCCGTTCGGCGGTTGGGCTGACGTTAATCACACGCAGGTACAGCCTGACGCAGCGAGGACAGGCGTGAGCGTGCCCCCCACCACCTCACACGGGCCCATTCTGTGCGACTGCCAAGCTACGCAGTTTCCCATGACATCGGAGCCGCTGCCACCGCCCCCCTCCCACTCTCTTCCGATGGCGTAAGGTGTCACCTGACCCCGGGCGTCTGCGGGGGAAAGCGCGGCGAAACCATCCGTACCTGCCAGCGGTGCCTCATGAAATAATCACTAATGGGGGGGGGGGTGTGGTTCTGGGGGTTAGGATGCTGGGTCTGTACTAGAAAAAATGTCTGCTAAAACTGTAACATCAGGGAGGGCCAGGAACACGGTCCCCTAAATGACGAAGGATATAAGAGAAGCCATATGCATCCTTATGTTGAGTGGGTTGTGCGGAGTCAGGCATGTAGCTGGGATATGGGGCGGGGCTTACCCTCCTTATGGGGCGTGCCCACCTCTGCGACTCCGCCCTCTTTGTCTCCCGTGCAGTTGTAGCCCTTCTTCTTCAGGATGTTGCAGATGAGGATGCCCAGCAGTCCCGTGACGCAGAAGACGGGCACCAGTGCGAACACGGCGTACTCCGCCGTCTCATCTGTGCCACGCACATTGGTGGTGTTGACATGGGGGGTGTTCTTGCTCACGCTGCGAGCCACACGCGCCAGCGGATCCAGCGGCGCTGACCGGATCAAAGAGGACACGGTCTTCTCAGTCTCCGTGGCTGTCTTGGCATAGCCTGCAGCTCCTGCTTTCACTATATTTACTATTTACTGAGGATCTCTGCCACACAATGTAGATCTATGTCCCCCTAACTGCAGATCTATGTCCCCCCTGACTGCAGATCTATACCCCAAACTCATCAGTCATTTTCATGTGAATTTGCTATCTGTTAGTTTGGATTTTCGTGGCCGACTCGTCATATTCAGTACAGTCTGTGGACATTGGCATGGTTAAATCTGGCCCAACAGCGCTCCTCAGACCAGATTTCCCTGCTTTGATAACAGGATGCGACCTGGTGGCAGATGAAATGCAGGAGCCGCATTAAAGCCCTTTGATGTCCCATGAAGACGCAACACACACTTACATGTCACGCAGGCCTCGGAGCCTCCGGGCGTCGCTTCGGTGGGGCTGGAGAACCTGCAAGACAGCAGCCGGGGTGAGGCCCGTGCCGGTTTCTCCGCGGTGACCGTCAGCAGACACCCCGGCCCGAAAGAGGTCCATAGAGGATCACGCGCGGAGCTTTGACGAGAGCCACAGCAGGCCTGCAGCTGCCACAGACCTGCCCTCCCCCATCCTAATGGACCTGTCCCTCTTCACATCTCCCCTGAAAGCTCATAGGCCTGGTCATGTGACTTGCCATATCTGCTGGGCATCATCTCGATCTTTACAGGCCCGGCTTTGAATAGTTAATGGGTGTCGTCAGTCTGCCTGCAGCCCTTCCTAGTGCCAGCGCTACGATCTGCTGTGTTTGAAGGATCTGTCCTCCAGGGCCGTATCTATCTATGTGTCTATTTTCTGAATAACCGGTGGACAAGGCGGCTGTTTGTGACAGTGCCTTAATTCCCGAAACCTTACCTTTGACGTGTATTTTGTACATAATTGCCGTGCGGTCACTCTGTTGTTGCGTGTGACATTTGACTACACTGACGTCAGGCATCCTGTCACCTTTACTGGCCCGACTGGATGGGACACAAAGAGACGGGACAATGTGGACACGACACTCAGGCA
Organism: Hippopotamyrus pictus; assembly: GCA_026781145.1. NCBI lineage: Eukaryota > Metazoa > Chordata > Actinopteri > Osteoglossiformes > Mormyridae > Hippopotamyrus > Hippopotamyrus pictus. The sequence goes on along the minus strand of JAODLC010000040.1, from coordinate 2,163,733 downwards.
AGAAAGCCGCGCTGGCCAGTGAGACCCTGTGCACGTTCCTGTTTGTGTCCGACGGGCTGCATGTATCGTATTTAACAACGGAAGTAGTGATGCAATTCCTGCCCCACGGTGGTAAAAGCGCGGTTTCGGAAAAATGCAGTAAACCGACCTAAAAGATGGTCTCACCCGCGTAAACAGCGCCCACAGAGGGTGTCGCTGCGGGCCCGGCCTGGCCAGACGAGCACACGGTTCAGGGCGCCGCATGAGCGGTGGGGCCGGCATGGCTCTGCGTCATAGCCGTCCGAGAAGGTGCCCGCGGGGCAGGCCTGGCATCGCAGGACCCCGTCCGCCTCCACAGCTCTCCCGCAGGGCTGCAGGTAAAAGATGATTCAGCAGCACCATTCGATCAAAAGCTGTGAGATTTTGTCAGGCGCTCCTTCAGGGCTCAGCATTCTGAAAATATTACTTAGGCCGCAACTTTGAATTCTCTCACCTGGTTGGGCTCCTGCCCGCGTGGACAGTGCAGACAGACACACCCCTGGCTGGTCAGGACCTGCCCTCCCCCACACTCCGATGCTGCCTGAGAATCCCCGGGGCTAAGCAGCTGAGGGGAGAGAGGGAGGGCTCTCAGAAAAGAAGACAGATCTGTGCCAAATATTCTTCGGCCTCTCAGACGAACAACCCATCGTTACACGTATCCATCGGTGCGGAGCTGAACGGGGCCTTTTCAGGCTCTCTTAGCATGTCGGTAAACCAAGGTTAACCAGAGCTTGTTATCCTAACCAACCACACCAGTAACTTTGGCCCCCATGCAAATGCACGGTTTGGGCGGTGGTAAATACCACCGCTGTTTCTACTCAATTATATTTTCTGGGGAGGGGTGGATGGAGTGTCACATTACAGGGTACAACAGCAGAAATCCTGGAACTCTGCAGTAGTCATTAAACAGGGCGCCCCCTGCTGCCCCTTTCTGCACATGCATGCAGAAAGCCCAACATGAATGAATATGTCAATGTCAAGCCTTAAAAGTCAGTGCCAATGAGGGGTTGTTACTCCTCCAGCTCACTAAAGTCCGTACTTTTCCATCAGTAATAATGAAAGAGAAGAAAAAAGAAGAGCGTAAAGCTTATATACTGTGTGGCCCTCAGCCGGATTTGTAGTTAGAAGACAGATGGATGGATGAAGCTTAAATATGAATATATTTCAGACTGATTCTGAGAATGGCTTGACGGACTTACAGCAAGGAGCACAAGGGCTGCACTGTAAAGGCGGTTCCTCGTCATCTTCAAGGTGATCTTCTATGAACATAAGACCTGAGAAGACAGAGGGTCATAGGAAATTAGCCGACAATGATCATCAGGGAATGAGACAGAATCCATCAACAGGGATGAGATCTCAAAAACTCAAGACTGTTACTCAGATGGGGACCGACTTAGGATTTAGGCAAACCAACAGGAAGATGGTCCTGTACCAAGAGGCCGTAACTAACTAGCCAATAACCAGGTGACCGTGTCAAACATTGACTTGACACTAAACCAGGATGTCTCAACACCTGGGATTTAGGGATTGTCTCAAATTCTGCCTAAACACAGATTACACCTTCAAATGATAATCAATTAAAATGCATGCAACTACACGCCATTTCAACTGCACTGGCGTTTCATCTAAACTTTCAGCCAGAGGGGAAATGAAAGGTTACCGTTTTGTAAAAATAACGATCCTTCGATGGATTTGCAAAGTGAATTGCACACACCAACCCCTCGGGGTGGCTGTTTCACAGTCAGACGCAGAAACACAAATTCCCACGAAATCCCACCCCCCCCCACCCCACCCTTTACCTCTGCCGTGTCAACTAGCAATATCCACCTTGAAGTAGTGAAAAAATTTTGAAAAGCAGTGAGTAAAATTGAGCGGGTTGGGGAGTGCCTGTTGGAGCCCGGTCTCTAACGGGACCCCGGAGCAGAGATGACAGTTATGTGGTACAAAAGATTAGAATGAAAGCACTGACCAGACAAACACCATTACATTTTTAAATATACCAAAGGAAAATCATTGAAAATGAGCATTAAGGGGAGAGGATTGGTATTAAATCCAATTTTTAACACTGCATTTTGATTTTATTTGAGAAAATCTGTGCAGGGATGGATGCTGCACATTTTTTTTCCAAATTTCCCTCTGGTTTTGTGGGGACTTCATCATGTTCATGTCCTCGGCACCCAAGGCCCCCACATCGCCCTCTGCCCCCACCTGTGGAGATGCTGGATGGGCCATACTGTGGTCAACACCACAGAGCTCACCACGTACAGCCAGATATCTGCCACAGACATTACCGGGCGACAGGAGATTTTGCAAAAAACAAAAAAAAAAAAAAACCCGTAACTGCAGCATAAAGTGACTCTGATTTGATAAACTGGACATAGACGTCATATTTAGGACAGAAGGAACATTCTGGCTGTTCAGGTGAGATTCTCAGTTAAACATGAAAGACACATGAACACCTCACACCTCTGTTCAGAGTGGAGGGAAGGAGATGCTGAAACAGGAATGAAACAAAAGCATGAGACTCCCCCCAACATGAAATGAATAAACACAGGATGCGTGGTTAAAATTGCAAATGCAGACTCACCCCAGGGCTGCAGGCTCAGAACGGATCCTCACGGCCGAGATGCAGGTCAATCACAGAGGACTCTGAGATCTACGCCCTACCTGTCCGAGGCCAGCTGTCTTATACCATTACTCAGAAGAAAGCTCCGCCCCCAGCACCCTAGCTCCACCCACCACTGCCCTCCATTCAGCCCCATGCTTGGATGATGCCACAAGCGAGCTTCTGGACAGCTCTGGCCAGTAATCACAGACACAGGATGCCGGGGAAAGGCTGCCTCGTGTGGCTGCCTGTGTCCCCACGTCCCACGCAAACCTGTAGGACACAAGCTGTCCCTTTTCTGGCCAGCCGGTTGATAGAGTCCTGGGCCCTCCTTTCATCACTTTTTTGCATAAGGGTTTGCCAAATGGGGAAAAAAACAACAACTGGCACTTGTAAGGAGCACAGCGATGTGTTTTGCTGTGTGGTCAAGGACAGCGCTCCTGTTATCCACTGAGGTCACCTGTTGCTCACCCACTCAAATATGCCCCACACCCAACGGATAAGCACCAGTCCCAAAATATCTTGTTCACCTCAGGATTCCTTGCTAGAACGTCTCAGATATTTTTTTTTTTTTGTGAACCACAGCCAGTTCAGATCTCCTGGCGTCTAATTTTCATGTAGGAGCCAACTTAAAATCTACTTAAGCAGTGGCATTCCTTGGGCAAGCACTCTGTGTTTCTGGCCAAACGTAAACGTGCTCCCTGTGAAAAATAACAGGGTGTTTCCGAATAATGGGCAGTTCGAGTAATTTCACGGAATGAAAAAAATCACTCCCCCTCCCCCCCACCATTCAACCTGCACTTACAGTTGAAAGAAGTCATGGCCTCCCCCACCCCCAATCCACGCCGGATCGCGTGCGGAGGTGCTTTAAATATAGATCCTCGTGGAAGCAACCCCCCCGGTAAAGTCCCATAAAGCCGAATGGAAATATAATTACAGTTTTGTTTCTTGGTGCCTATAGCTTAATTGTGTGGCTTTGGTGCGAGGGGAGGGGCAAACCTCCTGTATAGCACGCAGCCATCTCCAATCACACGCTCCTTTTCGCCAAGTGTCAAGTAACAAATTGGACAAGGTTTGGCTCAGGAGCACTCCAAGTGACAGGACACGATCTGGCGGCGTTCCCGGGATCCGTGAGCCGCCCCGCCCCGCCCTCCCCTCGATGGTTCCGTTTTCCCTGTATTTCCGGGGAGCGAATGACAGTGGCTGCCCTCCGGACCCAGTCAGTGCAGAAACGGGTCGAGGGAGCGCAGAACCGGAGCGATTCTGTGCCGACTAAGATTACCACATTCTTACCATCATTTCTGTCATACGGGTTTATGAGAGAAGCTAAATAATATCCCCTCGGGTCAACGTGTTTGTACAAGGTCACAGACATGAAATTTACACAATAAACAGACAAAGTAATGTGTATAAGGTAACAGGACGGTGCCGTCTGAGTCAGAACTCTCCTCTGATGGCTTTGGGTCTGAACCCTGTTTACAAAAAGACTGCCATGGCCCTCCAGGGACACAGCACAATGCTACTCATCTTCAAGTGGGGTTTTTAGGCTGAAAAGGGGGCACAGGGCTCCCCCCCTCACAGCAGGGTACGAGTCCTTCTTGCCATCGGCGTGTGGGCTGCGTGTCAGGATTATCTGCACAGACAGACTTGCCCTCAGTGTATTTCTGTGCAGAGATCTCCAGTTATTGTAGTTTACAAGTAGCAGGCCTTGCTAATTTGCACCCCACCAGGGCCTCGCAGAACCGGGCAAATGAAGGGACGACGCGTGGAAGCTTCCGGGTCAGCAGGGGTACCTCTGCATGCTTATGAGGCAAGTCGCCCTAGACAGAGGCGTTGGGTGACAGACACAGAGTCAGTCATCCTTGGCAGTCAGAGAATGACCTGAGCTGAACAGAGCAGCTTTTCATTTCTTCCATGAGAATGACCCATCACACATGGAGGGGTGGGGGGGGGGCGATCCAGTTCGCTGAGACACACAAAGTGCACTGTAAACTCCACACGAGAGACAATAGACTCAGTGACTCGGCGTGTGACAGTGAGCGCTGACAAACACAGGTCCCGGCCAACGCTGTGGCCCCAAGCCTCCTGATCAGACAGGGCGCTCTGTCTGTGGGTCTGCACAGCAGCGTGACCAGATTTTCCGTGTAATTTAACGCCCCCGTCAACCCTTTCAACCAGTGCCATCTCTATGAAAAGTTTAAAAATAGCAACAAACTCCAGGCCCCACCCCCCGCGCTCGGCCCTCGGCCGAGCTGACGATGCCGAAATAACCGTTAGTTGCTTTTTGTATGCTGGCCGGTCCTCCATGGCTCCTACGCAAGCTGGAAGGAAGCTGCTCGGGAAAAATAACGACACAAAAGGAAGAGGAGAGAAGTCTCATAAAGGCTGTTTTTACTGGAGTCGAACCGGATACGGGGGGTGGGGGTCGGAGACGCGAGGCCAACCGCTGCCGTTCGGTCTGCAGGGTGGGCGGTGTCTGAAGATTCTATGGTGTTTTTAACAAACAACAAATTGGCCCAAAGCGAGCGAGAGCCTTTATTGTCCCGCTAATATTCTGTCTGTGATCTACGTCTGGGTCTCACTAAGAGCTTCACTTCACAGTGGCTGCAGAAAAGGGCAGAAAGCGGCGGAAGAGCAGTGGCCTTCGGAAGCTTTATGACATTTTCCAGACCGGTGGGGTAGCGATGGGGAGGAGCCTGTGCACCATGTGACCACCTGCATAGTGAATATGCCGGCTGCTATAATTATCGCAGCCAGGTGACTTGGCGGTTAAGGACGCAGGTTGTGCCATTGTTTCCCCTGCTACTTTAGGCCAGCGTGGCCCCAGCTGACCCGTCTTCAGCCTTTACCTCTGATGTCATCGCCCGCTTAAAACCCTCACAGAAAAAGGAGGTCATCTTTAAAGCCAGGTTTGGCGCTGCTAGGGAAACGTGTTCCTTGGCTCCCTCCGAAGGTAAGTGGGCCCCCAGGGACACACTAGGGAGTGTTTTACACGCACCCACGCGCGTAAGGTGAGAACTACCGTCTGGCCAGACAAACACAGGCCACGATAAAGTATAGCTTGCTGAAGAGTTTTGTGCATATTTTTAACCCATAAGTGCCTCCCTCTGTTTCGGGAAGCTGGTCCGAGTGACGGGCCAGGCAGCGGTGGGAGAGGGAGGTATCGGACCAGGACGCAGAGCGGGACGCCTTTCCATCCCAGCCCTTTTACTGGGTGACCACTCTCTCCTCCTGACGGTCCCTCTGTAATTATCCTTGCTGGAAGAAAACGGCTCGCTGCCGCTGTCATGCACTAATTAATGGACACCAGTTGCCGTGGACACGACCCGTCTTGGTCCAGGACCCCATCCTGGGAATGTCAGCACTGGAGCGTGGGGGGGGGGATTCCTTTCACGTTCTAACACCCCTGCCTGTGTAACCCCCCCCTCCCGAAATGCCAGCGCACCATAATTACAGCTGCAAATCCAAACTGCTGCATCCCCTGCAGCAGCTATTTCTGCTCCCATGCGGGTTGTGTTGCAAAATGCAGACGCATGCGAGGGCCTCAGGCGAGATGGACTGCGCCGGCTGGGCCCCATACACCGCAGGCACGTGCAGATTAGAAGGACGGCGGCGGGCCGAAGCGACGTCCATATCGCGGTCCAGCTGGATGGGAATAGAGCTTTCCGGTTTGATTTTCGGTTCAAAACCTCCGCCGAGGTCGTCCTACGCACGGCAGACCGGCAGCCAGCTCCGGTGGCGGCCTTTCAATCACGAGGTGGGGCCTGACATCACCAATACAGAGTACAGGGTTTCCAGGGGACGGTTTCCAGGGGACAAGCGCTGTCCCCCGAGCGTATGGGTCCCCGGTGAACACGCCACATGGCAGAGCCACGGCTGCATGTAACCGACGGCAACCTCAGCATCCCCTCGCAGCTCGTCGCCAAAGACCCGGAGCACCGAGCTGAGGGAAAAGTGATCCCCTGGGGGATCGACGTGGGGGTGTCGTCCCCTCAGATCAAGCAACAGGCCTGTAATTAAGACATGAGCCTCTGACATGAAGACTGCGGCTTTCCTCTGGCGGGGCTGCTCATTCCATCCACGTTCCAGGGCGGTTTTCCACATGGGATGGGCAAAATCCCTGCCAGCAAGGATCCCACTTCAAAACTCCGGTACAAATCAGGCTCTTTGGAGTCTGGCTCAGAAAAATGCGTAATTAAACGATAAGCGGCCCAAAATCCCTCCCCTTTCCATGTCGCCTGACGTGAACCGCCGTGTCATCGCATCTGACCTGAGCAGGGTCAACCTGCGAGTCGCAGAGCGAATAACTCGGATTATTCCGGTTAGAACTGCTGATGTGCCGCAGTATCCAGGCCTCGCAGGGTCACTGGGTACAGCGGGGAACAGTGTGGACGCCCAGGAGAGGGAGGAGGCCTCACCAAACGCCGTCAAAGTTAAAAACGAGAGACAAACCACATGACACGAGCACAAAAACACACGGGGCGAGCACGGCAGCCTCAGGATGGCTTTCGGGTGACAGGCTGTAATTTGTGCCAGCTTGGCGTCCTGTCATATCAGTGCCATTAAGGTACCGACGCTGCTATTGCTGGGTCTGAAAACAACGCAGCCGCAAAGTAATAACATGGCTCACGGGGATCCTGACGTGCAGCGAGGTTCCATTCACACCGGGTGCGTAACGGGCCTGGGGGAGAATGGCATGTGTATGTAACTGAACATTTCAAACCCACAAAATGAAAGAAAAACTCATAGGCCCCCCAACCCCCGAGATTACGCCTGAGAGCGCTGTGTTTACATTTGAATTTTATTTATGTAGCAGACGCTTTTTTTAAAGATAAACATTTCTGAGAAAGCAGGGTCAGTCAGTCCCTAGAGCAGGGTGGCCAACGTTATCCACAAAGGGCCGGTGTGTGTGCTGGTTTTTGGGGTAACCTTTAGGTCAGCTGCTCAAACCCAGGTGTGAGAACTCCTCAGCTAATCAGTCCACTAATTAGTAATCTAATTAGGGAGTTTCAGGGAAAACCTGCACACACAGCAGCCCATTCTGGATAAGAATGCCCGTCCCTATTCTAGAACGACTGCAGGCTAAGGGCCTTGCTCAGGAGCCCAACAGTGACATCACTCTGCAGGGTTTGGGATTTGAACCGGCAACCTTCTGATCACTGGCACAGCATCCTAACCCCCTGGGCCACACAGCACTTACATCACCGTGGCCCCGCCTTCTTCACGGTGTGCCATGGAAAACCTCAGGTGAGCTGGAGTGACGGTAATATTGTCAGCGGGAATATTCCTGAGCCGAACAGTCATCCGCCCAAGCAAACGAGAGACTTGTTTTGCTGGATGTTAATGGCACAGTGAGGTATTTATAGCGCCCTACGGCGTATTTCAGCAGGTCTGCAGATGAGGCCCTTGGTTCCTTGTTTGCATGTCTGCCAGAACTTTTCGTGGTGCCCAGAATGGATACTAGAAAAACAACCCAATCTTCTCCAAGTTTCACAAAAAAATCCACTTTGCTTTACATTGATTTTGTGTTTTATTCCATTGTTTTTTTTTTTTTGGATGGATTTTGGTCACTGTGGTGACTGGGATATGGCACAGCCTATCGCAGGTGTGCTGCTGCCCAGGTGCGTATGAGCAGAGCGTAACACACGGACCCCGTGGCGCTCCAGCCAATCAAAGGAGTGCTAATCAGACATCCGAAAAGCAAACCGAATCCTAGCCCAGGGCTCGGATCGGCTTAGCCGGCCCGGCAAACAGGAACCGTGAAACCGCGAGGAGAAAGGCAGAATTTTCAGAACACGAAGGGATGTTTTTGTTGTGGAGGTCAGTGTCCATGACGTCAGATGATGTCAGATGCCCCAACACCACGTGCTCCGCATACATGAGATAGACACACGCAGGCATGTCCTTCTGAGAGGGTGCCAGGCCCCTGCACCACACCACAACGCACCAAGACCATTCGAAGCCACGTTAGTCTAACGTGCAGCTATGTCTCGCACAGTCTACTTGCCAGCAGACTCGCCACACTTAGACGGCGCTCCACTCGTCCGCCACCTGTTTACTTGGCCCAAATGCATCCCTCCATCTTCCCCACGCTGACCGCGTCTGTCCCACGTCCTGCCGACGACACCTATTACAGCCGAGGTTCTTGGCCTCGTTAATTCCGACAGCCACTAACACCATCTTTTGGTCACTGTTGTGGACCAGAATTCCTGATGCACTCCTGTTTTGATCCTCTGCACCTGGAACAAAGACCTTCCCAATCCCGTCATTCATCGGACCCTTTGTGATCATTAGTCTGAGCAGCAGGCATGCAAACTGGGCTCGGACCAACGCAGTGGCATGACATCGTTACCCGGGGCCTGAGCCTGCGGTCATCACCAGCAAAGCTTTCATTTTTTCCCTCGTATTCGACCTCGAAGGAGGGTTGTTTTCCAGCAAGGTAAGTAAATAGTATTAAAAAGGGGGTTGGGGGTATTTTCAAGACTCGGTGGTCTTGAAGTCACTCAACAATTAGAAATCATGTGCCAGAAAGCATGCAACGTCCGCGGCGCCTGGGTTTCTCAAACAGGAAAACATATATGCAAAGGACTGACCGCTCCATAAGCCTCACCTGAACCAGAAATACGAGTCTCGAATTAACACGTCCCCCGGAGCTGCTACAGATCGCTGTTTGGAGCAAGGAGCATTGTGTTGTCCAGACCAAAAGCACACAAATACAAAAGGGACTTGTGTCTGCTTAAAACATAATGTTCCCGATGTGTTCTGACCAAAAGTCGGATACACGCAGAGGGACTGGCGCCGCGCCAATCACGGCAGGTTATTCACGCCGCGGTCATACCTGGAGTTCCTCTAAACGCCCTCTTAATTTCATCGAAAACCTCCCCAGGGCAGGTGAATAAACTGCTTGAAAATGCGGGAAACACGAGCCCACGGTCACTTTGGGATCATCACACATGAATCATTCTAAGGAGTAAACAGCGCCTTACTTCACGGACTGAGCTGAATATTAGTAATCAAAGTAGATAGCCTGAGTGTGTCATACACGCAGTGACCAAATAATACAAAAACAAAAAATAAGGTGCAGACTACCTAACCCTCCACGCTGACACAGTTTTATTGGCGACACGTAGGCTGTTATTTTAACACCTTCTCCCCACGTGCATTTTCCCAAAGTGACAGAGGGTAATTTCAGAGATGTAGGTTAATGGACCGTATCAGGTTAACCTGCATGAAAACCTGCCATCAAAGAATGACCGCGTCAACGAAACAACCGACAACAAACAAGCCTCTCCGTGTTTTTGTTTAAAATTACCGAACAAACAACAACCAACAACAAACAAGCCTCTCCGTGTGTTTGTTTAAAATTACCGAACAAACAACAACAACAACAAACAAGCCTCTCCGTGTGTTTGTTTAAATATTAATTAAAACAGAATGCCTTCATTAGCCTATATAAACCGTGTGAGGCTCTATATCTCTGTGAAAAGGGCGTTCACAGGAGTTTGGTTTATCTTTTTTCGACAGCGGCATTTAACACGTAGGAAAGCCTGACTTGCAGAGATGAGGCCCCTGCGTGAGCCCATGGCCCCTCATTGAAGTCCTTTTATATTCCCCGTTCAGCTGGGAGTCGGTAGATGTGAGCGGTGCGGAGGCACAGTGGACGGGCGCGGAGTGACTGGCCGATCCCCCACTGTAACCTTTTCATTCCCAGTTACTGCCGGTGTAAAGTTGCCACGCCTGACATTGAATCCGGCCGCAAGGAAACCATCGAGCGACCATGAAGCTCCCAGGCTGCTGAAATATTAACACTGTATAACCTGCCAGGGAGCATTGATCATAATAATCCGATGATAAAAATATCCCGATGGACCACAGGGTTAAAACCGCGGTCCAAACAGACCCGTGACAGCACACTGCGGTTCGAACAGACCCGTGAAAACACACCACTGTCCAAACAGATCGGTGATAACATACAACAGTAAAAACAGACCCATGATGACACACAACAGTAAAAACAGACCTGCTATAACACACTGCGGTCCAAACAGACCGGTGATAACATACTGCGGTCCAAACAGACCTAAGATAATATACTGCGGTCCAAACAGAAATGTTATAATACACTGCGGTCCAAAAACACCCGCGATAACACAACGCGGTCCAAACAGACCTAACCGAACCGGACTGAACCCATCGGCACGGCCGCATGCGATCAGCGGGACGTCGGCATATCGGAGGACAGGCTTTAAACATTTTTTTAAATTTCACTACAAAGACGCCAGATCCTAAAATATCAAATGGCAACGAAGTCAAATGATAAATAAGACCCTAAATATGCAGTTGATGTATCCTGAATGAAACGCCGTTTCTAATAAGCCGTTCCTGTTTTAGTGGGTCGCAATAATTTACACTGAACAGACCGAAACAGAAAGTTTCCCACTTACCAGGCCGGTGGGCGAGTGCAGTGAAATCAGCGACCTATAATCATGGTTCATTTGGGGGTGTTTTGGTGTGAGAGATGCCGGTCGGAAATCGGTGTCCTCCCCGGTCTAGGTTTTGAATGGAGCAACTCCGCTGCTCGGCGCAGAGGCTGCGACGTCACCGCTGCCGGGCTCCCCCCGCAGCGGGCCAGCCGGCCGGCTTCCTGCGCTGAAATTACACACGCTGGCACGGGTCCCGATCCCCAGCCCGTCAGCAGCGCGCGGCGCTCAGGACTTACACAGACTCCAAATGACATGGAGAATCCCCGGAATTCAAGGACGGTTTGAAAATGGGGGGAAGGGAACCTCAAGAGAGATGTACAGTGTCTGGGAGCATGTGTGGGGGAAGGAGGTATTCGTGGAAGCCAGCCCCAGGAACTGGGGCGCAAACTGAGAAAGTATGACCGAATAAACTTTCAGGATAAAGACTGACTCTGAATTATGATCCCTTGGTTGTACTTTTGCCGGTCTTAATATACAGGATAAAGACACCCAAGGGAGATGGGGGGGGGGGGGGGGGGGGGAGG
>JAODLC010000040.1:2133270-2147072 GCA_026781145.1 Hippopotamyrus pictus | reverse complement strand
CAGACGAAAGCAGAGGGAGACCAAGCTCGGCAGCTACGGACCAGACGAAAGCAGAGGGAGACCAAGCTCGGCAGCTACGGACCAGACGAAAGCAGAGGGAGACCAAGCTCGGCAGCTATGGACCAGACGAAAACAGAGGGAAACCAAACGCTACAGCTACGGACCAGACGAAAACAGAGGGAGACCAAACTCGGCAGCTACGGACCAGACAAAAGCAGAGGGAGACCAAGCTGTACAGCTATGGGTCAGATGGGAACAGAGAGAGATCCAAACTCTACAGGTACAAGCCATATGGGAGCAGCGTTGGAACATGTAGATCCTGCCCATTCTCTTCACATTAATGCTCCTCTATTTTTCACATTGTGCTTTTGCAGCTCAGCGCCCGGCATGGTACCTCCTGGGTTAGGGTGCTGGTGTTGACGATGAGGATCCGGTTTTGGCAGCCGCACCACAGTTTCCCAGCAACAGGTACCATCTTGGTCACTGGGCCTCCTGGGGTCCCCAGGCATAGTGTCTGGGAGCTCTGAGGGTCCCAGAAACTTCCTGTGGGAGAGGGTTAGGGTGCAAGGAATTAAAAACATTCACCTATGCCAGTGGTGTTAAGTCACATCAATGCGTCATTTATTAGCAGGACTCAGTGACACATATAAAGTCTAGGAGTCACTGGGAAGAATTGATATAATCATGTTCGTATGACGAGAGATTTTACTATTTTGACTATTTTCTCACCTGCTTCTCTTTGATAGACGATGACCTCGCCATTAGCCAAAGACACAAAAACCTTGTTGTCCAGGTACCTGAGAAGGAACCAAAGGTAAAATCGCACCACAAAAATCACTATGCTAGAACCAGAGGTGCCCCCTAGGCCGGCAGAACGAGCCCTTACAGGATGCTCAAGATGGACGCTGCATGTTGCATCTTCATGCTGTTCTTTCGGTTCCGGATGTTGTCCGACGACTGGTAGACATGGATACTGCCAGGGAAAGTGACCAAGAGACCATGAGGCCCTTCACACAACCAAGAGACCAAGAAGCCTTTGACTCAGTGAGAGATCATGGAGTCCTTTACACATCAGGTTTCAAAAAGCAGTTCATTTTAGGCCGAGTACAACTGGCCTAACAGACCGGGATGTTTACATGAAGGTCTGATGTCAGAATGGGGCAGGAGGAGCAGGACTGGTGACAGAGAAGCATGGTTAGCAGACTGGAGTGGTGGGCTGTGGGAGGAGGGGGCGCTTACCAGCCATCCTCGGTACCAAGCCAGACGGAGCTCTGATAAGCCTCAGGGTCGATGCTCAACAGGTCGTCCAGACTGGCACGTGTGAAGGAGCCACGGCTGGAGCGCCGCATGGCCCGGCCGTCCACAGACCCATCCACGCTGAGGACGGCACCACCGTACGGACTGGGCACCGGGAACTCCTGCTCCTCCTCCGAGCTGGTGGTCTCTGTCACCATGTCCTTAGAGCCAGCACCTTCATCATCTGAAAACAGCATGAGATAGTCTTAAAGCTTGTGTCTGAGTGTGTGTGTGTGCGTGCTCATGCGTGCAGGTATGCGTGGAAGACTCACTCCCGAAGCTGGAGGAGATGGTGGAGTGGCTGGCCTGGCTCTGCAGGGTGGAGGATGGACTTGGGGAGTCCTCGTCATCCGTGTCATCGCTGTCAAAGGGCATGAGCTCCCGCCCAACACCACCAGGGGGCTCCATCATCTCCAGCGATGACCCAGAGATGGAGATGTGGAGTTGCTGCTGGGCCGAGGGGGTAGGCTCGGGGGGAGGGGCACTTGGAATCGATTCAGTGCGTTCACTGTGGGGGAGAGAACAGCAGCCAATCAGTACCCAGAGCCTCGGCGATTCGCTGCTCTGACTGCGGGCCCCTCCTCCCATTGGCTCACCGGCTCTTGAGGCCCGGCACGGCGGCGATGCACACGATGCGGGCCGAGCAGACAGCGATGCAGGCCTCCACCGTGGGCTCCTCCCGGATGTTGAGCAGGCACACCTGGCCTACGTATCCGTCGCTGTTGCAAACCCACACCTCACACGGGCTCTCGGGGAGGCTGTGGCTGGGGGAGGCGCATGAGAACTGGGGGTGGGGGGGACAAGGCATTTTAAAGGCTTACAGTGATTATTATGCCACATTTTTTTCCAACGGTGCATTCTTCAGAAAGCATTTCGAGAAATTCCATGCCCCCTCCCCCAGTATCAACCAATTGGCCGATCCTATTTTTCCGTAAACCTGTTAATACTACCATGGCAGCTAACCGCGGTCGCTTATGTTTAAATACAGTCAGACTTCAGATGCAGCCAAGGCAGGGGGCGGAAAAGAGGGCAGGGAAATGTTGCAGTGGGTGGAGCCAGGCTCACCTGCATGCCGCTCCTAGTCTTCATGATGGGGATAGCCTTGAGGAACTCCGGGTCCCAGTGGTCCTTGTTCATTGCTGCTAGGGGAGCAGCAATGTTGATGTGTTTCGGTTTGTCTGTATATACGTTTACACAGTGACCTTAGCCTGTCCAAATGGTAAAATATCGGCGGGTCTCACCAAGCTTCTTCTTGGCGTCCTCCAAGGTTTGCTCGAAGCCGCTGCGGGCGTCGGGGCTGGTGAACTCGAAAATGAAGGTGCTCTCAGCAGAAGCGGTGGTCAGCTCCAGCTTGGTGGGCAGGAAGGTGCTGCTGAAGGCCAGGGACTGCTTCTCCGCCAGCTCGCGGTGCACAGATGCCATCAGGTCCTTGATGACGTCATCGAGGCTCTGTGGACGCAAGCGTAGGTCGACACCGCTTGTCACTGAGGGCGGGGCACTCGCCAGACTGGGTCGGGCTTTGTAATCCCTGTGTTTTGCAAGTATTTCATGTAAGAAAAGCTAACTGAGGTGTAGCTGTATGGGGGCATGGAGGCCAGCGCCGCTGCTTCACACCTCCAGGGTTGCAGGTTCGAATCCTGCCTCTGTTCTCCTGTCAAATAGGTCCTCGAGCTGTGTAAGCGTGCTTACATGTAGACAAGTAGCCAAATTGTGGAAACACCTAGAATTTTTGGCATCGTACTTTAAAAATGACTACATGAATGCAACAATGTTTATAAACAAAGAATGACATTGGACAATTAAATTGCAAAAGTTGAATAAAGTTATGCAATCTCTAAAAACTGGAAGTGTTTACACAGTTTTGGCCACTATTGAATGTGCCTGGGAACTGCCTTAAAATGAGATCCTAGTGTGACGTAAGTTTGTGTGTATGCGTGTGTGTGTGTATGTGTGTGTGTGTGTGTGTGTGTCACCTGATGTGGGAAGCTGAGGGTCTCTGACAGCTTGCTGATCTGGCCCAGTGTGCTCAGGTCCTCGTCTAGCCTGCTGATGGTCTTCTGGATGTTCTCCCGGTTGGTTGATTGTGAAGAACCTACTGGTGCAGGGTCAGAGTTCAGAGCCAAAGATTCCTGCTCACTGTGAATGTCACGCTCTGAAATTCCTCCAAAACTGACTGCTGTTCAGTTGGCCACCAAATGCATTACGACTCATGAACAGATCTCCCCGTGTCTATAAAATATGTTGTCATGAGCAGGTTTTACCTTTGACCATTTCCACATCTTCTAAGGACAGTTTCCAGAGGAACTTGTATTTACTTGAGGTATCAATGACACTGGCAGCTGAGTACCTGTGACGTGGCCAGAAAGCAAGATGACAGAGGACAGTTGCAGTATCAGTCAAAGGATATGAACACAACTACCCACAGAAATGTTAATTTGTACCATTGTCTACATTTTAGAATAATTATGCAGACATCAAAAATATGAAATAACGTGGAATTATGCACTGACCAAAAAAATATTAAACCAAAAAAAAAAAATTGTTGGGTGGGGGGGCAGCTCTGCCGGTTGGGACTCAGAAGGTTGCTGGATCAAATCCCTGGGGTTAGCAGAGTGATCCCACCTTTGGGCGCTTGAGCAAGGCCCTTAACACCAATTGCTCCAGGGAATGATGGACCCTGCTTTCTCCTCTATGTCAGTTTCATGAGGTGGTCTCCTTTAACAAACATTGCATGCTTGCTGGAAATTTGGGCTAACGAAAGTAGCCAGGAACAACTAGATGCAACACACAAAAACTCAGAATTTGGTAAAATACGGGACTAGCTTTATACAAGCAGCACAATTATGTGACAATCACTGAGTTGCTTACTTGAGTAATCTATAAGAGGGTCAAAATCTATGAGGGCCAGCATCAATAAGAGGGCCGACATCTATGAGGGCCATGTGTCATCTTGGTCAAAATGGCACCAAGTAAACCACAAAATAAGGACATTAATTATGAACTCTATTGTGCTGCATGATCAGTCCTTTTTTCCTATATTTTCTTTAACACAAAAAGTTGCACGGTGATGACGAAAGGCCGGGGACATTAAGTGCAATGTAAGCACGGACTAGTGGGGGAGCGGAGAGGGGGGACAATCGTGCTCAGTATGAGGCAACTGAGCAAAGTGTGAGTAAGCCCTAATTTGGTCCGGGTACGGGGGTTTCATGCAGCTACCTGATGTGCTCAGCCTAGAGAACAGGTCCATTCCTGATAGGATTAGGCAGAATGATCTAAGGAATGTTCCGGAACGATATGTCCAATCCTGAGACTGTAATATTGGTGTGATTCCTGGGTTTATGCCGTCCAGATAAAGTTAACAGTGTGGGCCAGGTTGGGGTATGTCGACCAGAAATGGATCTGGACTCACAGGCTCATGGAGCTGCGGCGCAGGGAACCAGACTTTCGCTTGAGCGTCGTGCAGATGAGCAAGTCGCTGAAGAGGAACAGGGAGCGGTCCTTTTTACCACCGACCGTCTTCTGCAGAGCGGGACCGGGGCAGAGAGGAAGAAAAAGAGGGAGAGTTAGAGAGGTAGAGGGGGAGAGAGACAGGGAGTCGGATGAGAAGAAAAGGGGAAGAAGGAGTCAGAAGGATGGAGATAGAGACATGAGAAAATAGACCTCGGCACAGGAAAGATCAACAACCATGTGTTAAAGTGACGGCGTGGTACAGAAATACAGTGCGTAGTGATCACTGTAAAATCCGGGGGGGTGCTACTTACAGCTTCAACCACCATCTCCTGCCTCAGGAACTTCCTGTGGGGGTTGAGGATCTGATGGAATTTAAGAACACAGGGGTGAGTGTCTCACTGTGGACTGGACATGACGATCAATGAAACTGATACAATTCACAAATGTAAATCTGCAATTAAAACAGGCTTCTTCCTGGCTTCATGCAGTAACAAGACAAATGCACAAATGAATGATGCCGTTTTATAAATTTATTAAGTTAGCTAAAAGTGTGCTGTTGCTGCCCGGCTGAATGGTGCATGGTGGGAGGGGTGGGGTTTCCTACATGCTCCACCCCCTCGATGTGTGCCTCGATCTCCTGCATGACCCGCGCCTCTCGCTCGACCTCCTCCGCGTTGCGCCGGCCCTTGTTGATCCGCTCTGCCAGACACTTGATGTTCTTCTGGGCGTCCAGCAGGTAGCTGTGGTCTGGGTGGTCCTCTGGGGTGTGCTTCAGCAAGTCCTGGGGACAGGGGAAGACGAGGCTTAAAGGCAGGCGTGCTCAGACCCACTGGGAGGTATGCAGCTATCTGAAGCTTCAGGGAGTTGTAACAAGAGACAGTCAGACAGACACCCCTCTTAAAAAAGGAGACCAGGGCTAATAGCCACGAGCTAACAGCTTTGAGCTAATGGCTATGAACTAAAGGCTACAGACGAATGGGTATGTATGGGCTAACAGCTACGGGCTAACGTTTACAGGCTAACAGCTACGGGCTAATGTTTACAGGCTAACAGCTACGGGCTAACGTTTACAGGCTAACGGCTTTGAGCTAACAGCTGTGGGCAACAGCTATGATGCAATCTGTCCCTTCCAGGCCCTCTAGAAAAGAAATGATTAACCGTGTAGGACTGGAAGGGGAACAGGCCTGAGTCCCCAGTGGGCATGTATTCTCATGGACATTTACAGACCTCTCACTCGGGGGCTTCAAAGTTCACTTTCCCACCGAAGGATGTAAGGCCTGCCCTTGAGGAAACGCGGGCTTCCTGGCCCGCAGACGGATGGCCGAGGTCTCCCCGCGGGAGGCGGAAGCCCAGCGGGGGGGTAGTGAACTCACCTTGACCAGCAGCTCGTAGCGTGGGATTCGCTGCACCGGCTTGATCATCAGGTCACCTAGCGCCTGCTTCTCTTTGTTCTCCCGCATGCTTTGCTGTTTGGGGGGGGGAGGCGTTAGGGGATCTCAGAACATCAGGAACCTGCTATCATCCTCTGATTTGAAACTCACAATCCTGGATTTCTTTCTTATAGGAAAATATTTTACGGAAACAAATGCAGCGGTGAGTTTTTTTCCATGTTCAAGAATCATGTGCTAAAAATCAGAATGAGGCATATTTCTGACCTACACAGGTCCTCCCATCAGTCAGGCTGAAATTGTGCAGCTAGAAAAATAATTCCCGTGTCACAGAACTCATTTCCACTAGGTGGCAGTATGACCCATGTAATACCATACCGCTCATGTCCACTGGGTGGCAGTATGTCCCAAGTAATACCATGCAACATAAGATGACGTGGGAAAGAAAAACATGCAATATACTGAGGGCAAACATGTAATATACTGAGGGCAAGCCAAAATAAAATTAATTTTGAAATGTAAATCATCGTGCCCTGCGATGGGTTGGTGCCCCATCCTGGGCTGTTCCCTGCCCTGCGCCAGCAGCCTCCAGATTAGAAAAAACTCTCCTGAGAAAAACACCATAAGCTTTGTACGTCTCTCTTGTCCAAGAAATGGTATCTTTTTGTGGAAGCTTCCATGTTTCCGCAGACGATAACCTTGTATTGAACACCTTTAGGTGCGAGTTTTGGCAAATCTGCTGACTTACATCTCAGGAACGCTACTGGTTATAATTTTTTGTTTCTCCACAGATTTCCTGGCTTTGGATCAACAGGAAATGCAGACACACACACACACACACACACACACACAGACCTGCACTCATATCTTTGTGAGACCATCCCATTTCTAAGGGCAAAACCCAAATCCCAACATTGAAAAACTTAACCCCTACCCATCCCTAACCCTTTCCATAAGTAACAAAACATACAAAAGGCATTTTTTTTTTTTTTTTAATAAAATCAAGTTTCCCCTTGTGGGACTGAAAAAACTGTCACAGTTTTTTCAGTGTGTGACTCAAAAACACACACACACACACACACACACACACACACACACACACACACGCATGCACGCGCACACACACACACACACACACACACACACACACAAACTCACCTCCAGGAACTTCAGGAAAGCTGGCTTAGCCTCCTTGGCGATTCTCACGGCGTCTTTGGCGATCAGAAAGTTATCGATGTATGCAGAATAAATATTCACTAGTATCTCTTTGGAGAACTGTTGGGGGGAGGGGGGGGGGAGAGGTTCATGACGTCAGCAGCTGATGTTAACTGATGAGAGCTTGCAGGGCATAGCGAGGAGGGCTGGAGATGCAGACTATACACACAGCGCTGAGGGGCTGGGGGGGGCAGCTCAGTCATAGCGACAGGCTACCACACAGAGGACATCCAAACTTACCCAGACACAAACAGAGAGGCAGCGGGGAATCACTCAAGCCATCAAAACCAATTATGCGATCATCCTGATGTTGCTTATTTAAAAAGTCTCATTTTAATGGGTGAAGCGCAGCTTTCTCATGAGGGACCAGCAGCTCACCTGCTGGGATTAGACTGCAGGTCTACTGGTAATTTGTTTATGCCCATGTTTATTTAATAATACCGCATAAACTCAAACAATGCCGGACCTGAGCGGCATTGCTGCTGTTCTTCCTACAGAGGGCAGTAGAGTGCTCCTACGGACATTCGGCAGCCCCGCAGTTCTCAGTTGTAAATGTAAATGTTAGCCCATAGCTGTTAGCCTGTAAATGTTAGCCCATAGCTGTTAGCACATACCCATTCGCCTGTAGCCTTTAGTTCATAGCCATTAGCTCAAAGCTGTTAGCTCGTGGCTATTAGCCCTGGTCTCCTTTTTTAAGAGGGGTGTCTTCGTTCACTCCGCAACTGAACAGCTGATGAAGCGAGAGCCCTGACTGCACACAGCCTGAACACCCAAAGACCAAGAGACTTTGCTGGTTTCTGGAGAAAGCATCTCAACCTTGGCCGAACAGTGACGAGGCTGAGATGATGCTTCTCTCCATTACATGCCTTGCTAATGCTACAAATTAATGCTTCAAGGCTGCCGATTTCCATTTGGAAGACACTAGAGCGGGCAAGTGACCAAACCATTTCCAAACTTAGAAGGAAAGGATTCCTTTGGACTGTGTGAATGTATTAGTTAATAGTTTTTTTTTGTTTATATGCTGTAGTAATGGATTGCCACATATTTTTGTCAGGCGGCTTAGCATAACTGTTTTGAAAGACTGCTGTAAGGAATTTAAGCTGGTAACCTTCCTGTGACCTACGCTACTCAGCGCTTGATCCCACTCATCTTCCAACGGGTCACCGTTTAGTGATGCCCAGCTGGCCCCAAGGAGCCGTATGAGGTTCTGAAGGCGTGGCCTCACCGACTCCACGAGGAGGTGTCCGACCGTCTGCCTGTCGTGCCAGTCATTGACACAGTCCACCACGCGCTCCAGGAACTGCTCATGGTGCTCCAGGATCTCAGGGACCTGGTAGAACATCTCGTCCACCAGCGAGGGGTCGCAGAGGGGCGAATGTTCCGGGTGTTTCAGGGGTTTCATGTAGCCCTGAGACCGGGAGTGGAGAGAGAGAGAGAGAGAGAGAGAGAAAGGAGGACGGTCAGAGCACAAGGCCACCAGGAACAACATGACAGTCAGGTGGATTTTAATGCTTAAAGTGCAGAACATGCAAATTTCACCCTTCCTCATCCTGGCTTGAACCCCTAAGGGCCTCGCAGCCTTAAACATGGGAGTGTAAGTAGTTCGAGGGGATTCCAGCCTCACCTGGATCAGTGTGCGCAGAGACTCCACGTAGGACTGCTCTGTGTCCAGCAAGGTCATCACCACATGCTTTCTCATGTCCTGCGGGGGGAGGAGGGGGGTGCACAGTGCTCACTCAGTGTCACAAGGGTTAGAGAACAAGCAGAGTGATTTCTGTGCAGGCATGTTGCTTTTCAGATCTTTTTCTTTTTTTTTTTTTGCACACTGGGGAGCTTGAGCGCTAAACAGGAAGAATGTTCCAGATAATCCCCAAGGGGCATGTGCAGTGTCACCATCCAGCTCTGAGGAAGAGTGTTAGCAGGCCCACGATGCGGAGCTCTGACCAGCAAAGACCACACAAAATTCACACCAGCCTAAAATCTTTGAGTGTGAGAATCCCACTGGCCACATCAGTGAACAAATCCAGGCAATATGAGGGAAAGAAAGTTGAACAGGTGTCAAGGGGGATGTCTGACACACGTTACTGGGGACTGAACTTACAGAGCATAAATATCCATTTATACTTGCAGACATGCATAGGGGTGGGACAACTGGAATAGTCAGCTGACTCTCTCTCCTACTACGGCAACACCCCCTCCTCATAGCGGGGTGTGTAGAGGCCGAGTCAAACGAAGCAGCCTTTGGAAAAGACAGCATCTTTGGCATCAGCCCGTTTCCTGCGGGGGTCTCATTTCACAGCCCTGACGGTCAGCCTGCAGTGTCACTCCCAGCATTCCATTCTGCTTCCTGGAGCCAGGAGATCATGTGATCACAAGCGACTTGGTAAAAATGCGGCACTGGGTCAGAGGCAATGAGTCAAGTGGTCACCTCCCACCAATCAGTCAGTCAATCCCTGTTGCAGCCACAGAATGGTCTAGCACTCCGACCCACTCCTGCATTCTTGACAGGAACCCTGGTCAAAACAGCAGCAAGCAGCCTAAAGACAGCAAACATGGCTGTATACGTCAAGCGACATCCGGACAAAATGGAATCGAACATGACGAGAACAATCAGCGCATACTTAAAACGACCCTGCCAGCTCGCCTGTTCTATGCCATGCCACAACCCTAGAGGGCGCAGTGATTTCAGTACAGCAGACTCACAGACAGATGGCAAATAAATGTATTGCGGCTACTGAATTAATCAAGGAGATGACAGCTCTTTTAAAATGGAAGTTGCTCTCTTTATTAACAGCCACCATTGGGTTAATACTAGCAGCGTCACAGACAGGGAAGCCAACAATTTACTCGGTACTGGCATTATTGGCCCTGCTGACCAACCTCGCAGTGTCACATTTACACCAGTTAATTGTGGACAATGGGTGGCATCTGAACAAAATAAAAAGTTCACCTGGGTGACCCTGCACACCCATCCATCCATTCATCACTTATCCATAACCTACTCATGCCCATACCTGGCTATAACAAACCACAATACCCATAAGCCCCTTCAATCAAACTACTACTGAGAAGCGCTGGGATTATGCCATGGAACTACAATACCCACAAGCTATGAAAAGGTACCAGGAGAAACCAATAGAAAGTAGGGCCCATTGAGCCAGGCGTCCGCTGCAGTAAAGCATACACTCAGGTCTGGGAGACTTTCAGTGGGCTGGACCATCACCTAGAAACCTGTTAATTGACAAGTCAATCAGATATTTCTAATATGGAACCATAGCATAGATCTGAGGTTAATGTGAATACATAAAATATAATTACAGCAAGTAGCTCTAATACAATTACTCAGAATTACTTCCTAATAGAAATATTTCACGGTCACCTTGGCTGAACAGAGACATTATTAAAATTCAACTGCCCAACATGTCCTGGGCACATAAGCCTGTTCATTTACCTGCTTAATTAGATTATTAAGCAGAATGAGTTAAGTGCATAGAACATCATCAAAATGCAATTACGCCACCACACGCTCCGTCAGAACTCTCTCTTCCAGCGGAAGAGGTCATGGAGGTCAACCTCATGGAGAAACTTGTGGTCAATATTTCCCTCGGATGGGTGCAACGTGTAATTACGCGATCCCACATTTCCCGTGACACAGGAGGGGGGAGCCATGAGACGACCCGAGTCTCAGATGGGTGACAGGGATGGGACACATGAGGTTAGCATTGTTAGCATTTAGCCAAAGCGAGTGACAGCACACATCGCCATTGGTTACAGGGTTGCCAGCTCTTACTCATCCTGCTTGACCCTCACAGTTTCAGACTCTAATACTCACACAGGAAATCTTATGGCAAATCTATATTATTCCATTATAAACCTAAAATTAGCTACATCAAATTCTTTGGGGCAGATTTCAAACCCTATTGACTATTTACAAGGTAATAAAACATGATATCTGTGTGCACTGAAAATGCCGGCTGACCAAGGTTGGCACCCCTGACTGGTTGCCAGCATAGCGCTTGGAGATCCCTCACTCCAGACATGCCATGTATGGCTCCCTGATGGAGGAACGAGCTGATGAATCACATTTAGCCATCAGATTCCCTCTCCACCTTCACCATCCCTCCGTTTCGGAAACGCCTCCACTAGCCTTCATCACTGCATGTTGCCTGAATGCTTCTAATGCTGCACTTTCTGCTGATTTGAGTACTTGTCTTATTAAATTCTTGCTTTGTCTGGAAGACGTTGCATAGCACTGAAATTCAGCCTAGCAGCACTTATGCCTTGTTGACAGCTGGATTTGTGTAACGTGCTATTTGCATAACATGTGCATCACTCTGGACAAAAGTGTCTGCAAGATTAAATGATACTGGGCTGGACATCAGCACAGAAATTAGATGGACTGCAGTATGACTAGTGCTTAAGAGGCATCCACCCAGCTGCAAGCAAAAGATTAAAACCAACAGTCTCCCCATATGAACACGGACGCGGGAAACACACTGCTGCCCATATACCAGTTCTGACATCACTGACATCATCTCTCTCTCTTTCTCCCTCTCACACACACACACACACACACACACACACACACACACACACAAAGACACCGTCGGGGTCAGAAAGAGACTCCCACCCCCCCGAACAAGTAAGGTGGCTGTATGTATAAACCAAATTTTTTTTTGGGGGGGGGGGTTGGGGTTATTCTCTAGCCCCATCAAGCAGGTCTCAATAGGAGCTGTGGAATGTGGTGAAAGTCTTGTCAAAGTGTGGTAGGGGTAAACACCGGGGCGGGAGGGGGGTTTGCTCATTTGGGCACACACATATCAAAAAAAACTCTGGGACTGTCACCCCCCCACGCCGCCCCCGGCACCGACCTAGTGACAGAGACTGGAATGAAGACACACACCCCCCTGCCCCCCCCCCAGCTCAGCTTCTGTCTATTTTAGGAGTCTTTACCTGCACGTCTGCTGAACTGTCCCATATAGACTCATGTACCTTGTGACTGAAGGTAGGTCCTCACTGGTCCTCACACGTAAACAGAGATTACTGATGCCAGTTTGGTGAAGGCGGGGAGCCGATCGACGGCAGGCCTCCCTGGCCGGGCGGGGAGCCGATCGACGGCAGGCCTCCCTGGCCGGGCGGGGAGCCGATCGACGGCAGGACTCTGACCGGACGGGGACCCGATCGACGGCAGGCCTCTCTGACCGGGCGGGTAGCCGATCAACGGCAGGACTCTCTGACCGGGCGGGTAGCCGATCGACGGCAGGACTCTCTGACCGGGCGGGGAGCCGATCGACGGCAGGACTCTCTGACCGGGCGGGGAGCCGATCGATGGCAGGCCTCCCTGACCGGGCGGGTAGCCGATCGACAGCAGGACTCTGACCGGACAGGGAGCCGATCGACGGCAGGCCTCTCTGACAGCCATCTGACGTTGCCACGGTGATGTGGCAGGGGGACCGTAGGGCCGGCCAGGGATGCTGGAGGCGGTTGCCTAGCACCTGAGTGAGCATCTTGCGATGCTCGCCCACCTCCATTGATACCCCGCCCCCCCCCCCAAGTGCGATTTCTGGGATCGGTCTGTCCCTGCCGACCGCCGCTAACCACTAACTTCCTGTGGAATGGGGAAGTAGCCCCCACAAACAGCAGGGGGATTCACCCGCCTCACGTCTGTGCTGGGGTGGGGGATTCCATGATCGTTTATCTGGCTGCATACAGCCATCAGCATTATGTAAGACTAGCGCTACCTCAGTTATGGCTGGATGGGGGGGGGCGGGGGGCACATCAGTGAGGTGGGGCTCAGCCAGCCAATGACTGCCCACCTCCTAGCTCAGTCATGTGACACAGGTTGAATGAACACGGAGGAGCCTGACAGCCGTGTGCAGGGACATGGCCACGCCCCCGCCCCCGAGCCCCCGCTCGGTCTCCCGCGCTCCGCATTCCTCCTCGGGGACTTTGTCATGCTGGGCCAGTTTCCCAGACGGCCGAAGATCCCAGAAATGCAGGAGTGAAACTGAGAGAGGAGCGTCACAAGAGTGGGGGGCCGGGGGGGGCTCTGTATAGAGCCGGAACCACACCCACGGGCCAGAACACGACAACATGCTAACACACACATGCACACAGAGGATCACGGGACGGACACGGGGTACGAGGGGGGACACACACCTGTTGTGATGGACTGTCACAAGTCCTGGGCTGGAATAAGGTGCTTACCCCGCCCCCTCTCAGCCCCACACACAGCAGACAAAATCCTCTTTGAGAAGATTAGGTTTGTGTGGGGATGGTGTGTGTGTGTGTGTGTGGGTGGGGGGTGGTTAAATCTGGGTTTGGATGCTTCCCACCCACGAACACAGCAGAGACTGGGGCGCATCGCAATGTCAGGACCAGTGTAATGGGCGTGGCGTCCATCAAACTGCCGGGGGTATTGGGGGGGGGGGGGGGGGGGGAAAAAGGACAAAG
>JAODLC010000040.1:2097149-2122629 GCA_026781145.1 Hippopotamyrus pictus | reverse complement strand
GCTCGTCCCTCTGGATCCCGAAATCGAAACTGAACGCAAACAAAAAGCAGCCAAGCGAATGCGTTTGGGTCAGCAGGGCTGCAACGCAGACGCCGGTCACTGACGCAGCAAACGAAAACGTCGGCATGAATAGGAGCAGCGCTGGGGCGGATATCAGCAGTGAGGCTCCATGAACGCAGTCTTCCTCAGCTTCATGGGGGAGTCTAACCCGGGGTGCCCCCGTCTCCTCACCGCCAAGACGCTCTGCTTTCAGCCCAGAGTAACAGAAGCGCAGGAATTCCGAAGCTGAAAGCACTCTCTGCGAACGAGGTCAGGATGGAGGCTAAGAACGTCTCCAGCAGAAGGTTCCGGAAGCCCCGTTCCTGAAGCTCGCAGCGTACCGACGGACCTTCAGTCACCGCGACGCTGCTCGTTAGGCCACACTGGCCCCATAAAGCGACCGTCACTCAGCTATGTGAGGTGTCCGGTTGTTCACCTGGAACATCTAAGTAAGCTTCACATTCTAGCAGATATTAACAGGGAATGACCAAAATGGGCAGGGAGCAGGGAGAAATGGGGGAGGCGAGACTGTGAAGATGGGATGTTCCTCCATCAGGCCCCCGTTAGTTCCCATAGCCTCCAGGATGGAAAAGTTTGTTGTTTTTTTTTTTCCTGGGATGGAGAGTAATTCTCATGACCATCCCATTCACCCTCCTATTTATAGGGACATACACAGCTCACTAAATTAAGCCATTGCCTCCTAAATTCCTTAACCGTTGTTCACTATGGTTACCACAGAGTCAACAGCAGCAGGCTGCAGCCTGTATCTATATACGGAAGGATCCCACAGACGCAGAGTGACGGGCCCGGAAGCGCCGGGCAGCGCCACCAGGCCGCGCAGCCTCTGCCAACGATCCCCGCGGCGATTCCCAGCCCGGGTGCCGGTTTCAGGCAGGGCACAGGTCCCTGCATATAACATCACGAAGCAGGACAGTAACAGCCTTTAATGGTTCACAGGAGGGGGGGGGGGGAGCTCATAAATCATTACCAACAAACCCCCCCCCCAGACCTGTTTGATGGTGTGACACCCCCACGTGTCACTAGGGTGCACATTTCACACGAATTTAACTCCTTTATGCCAGGAAGCTTGAGATACTGCTGTTGTCCGCGTCACCCCCACCTCATGTAATTACTGTTTAACCAGATCATGCTTGCCTCTCAGCAGGGGGTCCGGCTACCCCCACCCAGTCTCAAAGTCACGCTGCAGTGTGGCTGCCTCCCCCTCCCCCCACCAGCAGGAAGTTTGAGTCACATGGTCTGTGGAGGGCAGGGCCACAGTGCAGTGCTGGGACTGTAGGATGGCAGTTAAGGTCCGAGTGGGGTGGGGACTTGCGTCCCTCACAGTCGAGGGCTACTCTGTGAATCACGCACGTTCCTGGTTACTGTCGTCACCATTATGCCATCCACACAGACAAACACTCTCGCACGACACGCTTGGCACTGTTCCGTGTGGACAACCCCCCCCCCCCCAATCCCACACTTTCTCTTTTAAGGAATGGCTGCCGTGGCGGGAAAATGAAAAACAGATGTCAGGTTCAGGACAAACAGGAATCCGGGGGATAAAAATACTCAGTGATTAATGGCCGGGATGCTTACAGTGTTCCGGAAGGAGCGCGGTGGCAGGGAAGAGCGGATCTGCAGGTTCAGCCTCTCTGTAGCTGACATGAGACTGGCCTGACCCCCCCCAGGAGTGTGGACACCCCAGGCAGTGGGGTGCGAGCGAGTGCTGGCCAGGGCTCTTGTGAGCACGCCTATGCTGCCGAGTGAGACAGTCCTAGAACATCTTCATCGGAACCAGCCCAAAAGTACGTCACCCCGGCGGGGAAACATACGGAACCTCAGGCCAGGGAATGACGTCGTCGTCTCTGCCCGGGGAACCATGACGACATTATGACAAAGAGACTTCATGACAGATAGGAGGGGAGGGGCCAGCATTACCCGAGGGGGATGTCTTCCAGTGAGGCCCCGCCCACCACCCACAGAGTCTCAGTGCCTAGGCTGCAGTCGCTTGGACCAGGGACACTTGACACGGGCGATAAAAACGGCAGAGAGTCCCGAACGGGCACTTGCTGATTAGGGTGCGCTGCTGATGCAAGCTTCACTCCACTGACAAATCACCCGGCGCACTGGCCTGGGGAACCAACCAAACAAACAGCCGCTCTCACGCCTGGGCATCGATCCCACGACCTACACCAGTGGCTTAGGTCCTGGGCAGCGAGAGATCGCATCTCTTCTGCCTCAGCCAGCCTGAGGACAGTTCTAACCCGCCCCGATCCCCCTTCCTAAACAGTTAATTATAGGCTGTCAAGGAGCAACACCGCATGCAACATGCAATTGGGTGTGTTCACAGTGAGGATGCGATAAAATCAGGAAGTCTAAATATAACGGTCTTTAAACGGGGTCGACGCATAAAAAGGGGGTGCACGGGAGGGTGGTGGGGGGCAAGGGGAGAGAAGCAGCCCTCAACATCCTGTGTTATTTTAGCTGTATTTGCTTGGCTATTTCTGTTGAGGGGACCAATGCAAAGGAAAGTGAGAGAGACAGAGAGAGAGAGAGATGGAGAGACCAAAGTCTGGGGGGGGGCTGTATCCCACAGGGGGGTGGGAGGCGGAAGGAGAGCGGCCCAAGGGGGCCTGGGGCACTTTCCCAGCTTTCACAGAGCGGGAGGCTCCTTTTTCCCACCCAGCTACAGGCAGAGCAAGGCCTTATGGGTATGAAGCAAAGGCCACCAACTGGGGCGTCCTGTGGCTTCCGGCCATTTCCTCCGCAAAGCACATGACACGGCAAGGCAGTCACGTGGCGTGCGGGACGGGAACGCTGGAGAAAAGTGATTGTGGCACACACCATGATATGGTCCAGCAGGTCAGAGACGAGAGCCAAAAGAAGCAAACTCACAAAGGACGCTGTAGACACAGGCGAAGAGGAGGAGGAGGAGGAAGAGACTATGTATCACATATTCTAAAATGTATCAGACAGAAACCCCATCCCTATGTTCACAAATCACCTGCCTTGCTTCTTGTCCAGGCCTCGTCCCCCCGTGATGCCCTCCGACGGCCAAGAAACTTGGTCCCGAAGCACCAATGCCCAGTCGCCATTCCAGAGGGGAAGCGGGGAGCGCCGAGGCGGTGGTCGCCCCCCCAGGCTTCGTGTCTGGCGCAGGCCGGACCGGAAGCTCACCACTCGTACCCCCGGCTCACCAAAGACTCCCTGGTCAAGTCCATATAACAGGATAACAGATAACAGGATGGCACTAACGAGTGGGCAGCGTGGCATTAACGAGGTAACGGGATGGCACTAACGAGTGGGCAGCGTGGCACTAATGAGGTAACGGGATGGCACTAACAAGGTAACAGGATGGCACCAACGAGTGGGCAGCGTGGCACTAACGAGTGGGCAGCGTGGCACTAACGAGTGGGCAGCGTGGCACTAACGAGGTAACAGGATGGCACTAACGAGCGGGCAGCGTGGCACTAACGAGGTAACGGGATGGCACTAACGAGTGGGCAGCGTGGCACTGACGAGTGGGCAGCGTGGCACTGACGAGGTAACAGGATGGCACTAACGAGTGGGCAGCGTGGCACTAACGAGGTAACGGGATGGCACTAACGAGTGGGCAGGTTGGCACTAACGAGGTAACAGGATGGCACCAACGAGTGGGCAGGGTGGCACTAATGAGGTAACAGGATGGCACCAACGAGTGGGCAGCGTGGCACTAACGAGGTAACAGGATGGCACCAACGAGTGGGCAGCGTGGAGCTGAAGTTGTGATAGAGGGTGGACATTTGCAGGGGCCGCAAGAGGAGATTGATCAGAAAACCAAGAGGCCAAACTCCACACAGACTCACCGCAGTGCCAGTGTGAGTCACGTCACCAGTCAACTGAGATTGGCACTTTCCAACGGGCAGGGCTTAACAGGCTTTTGGGTCACTGGCAGACAGCATAAGTGAGCTGGGGTCAGCGGGTGGGGGGAGACTATATGAGGGTATAGATGGCAAACTGAGCGTGGAATCAGTCAAAGAAGGGTGCAGGAGGGGGCGGGAACAGGGCAGTGACTAAACAGCCAGACCCCCCCGAATATGGATCACCACCTTAACCCCGCGCCAGACGAAGCCTCAGCAGGGTGGGCGTCGGCACCAGCGTGTCGCACCAGTACCCTCAGTCCAGTAAAACACTGACCAATTCGGAGGCCCACAGACACAAAAGCACACAGGCCTCTTACACCCACAGAGATAAAACATTTGTGTTGTTCAGGCCCCAAAAACAACAGGAAGTTTTCTGAGAAACCCGGGTTGCTCACGCCAAGCGGCAGTGGCCCAGAACCCCAAACCCAGGCGAGTCCAGAAACTGAAACGTAACAGCAGGCGCGACTCACAGCTGCCTGTCAGAAGATGGTTACCCCCCTCCCCCCGTGAGCTACAGGGGGAGACAGGAAATGCTCCCAGGATGCATGCGTGTGTGTGTAATTTCTGCCATTCTGCATAATATCGCCCATCTATGCATTTCCGGGAGAAGAGCAGCAGATACTGTAAACACACAGAGACATGCGCGCATGTGCACACACACACACACACACACACACACACACACACACACACACACAGCCCTTCTGGACCTCAGCCAGGGGTACCATGGGAAACGATGACTGCCTCCCCCCCGTTCTCATGGTTGCAGTCAGAGGACTCTGGGGCGTGTGGGGGCAGGTGGTCCCCAAACATTTCCTCCTTTCCCCTTCCTCTAGGAACCGCAAAGGGGGATGTCTATTTATGACAAATGGCACCACCTCCAGATAAACCAGAGCCCCCCCCCCACCCCTGAGCACTGGGGGACAACCAGGGGGACTAATCAGCCTGCATGTGGATCAAACACGCAAATGCCGTCAGCCCCGAAACACCCACACACGGCCATTCTGACTGCAGGCCTGGGTCTCCACGTGCGACACGCCAGACAAAGGGTCTTCAGAACGTGTGAAATGTCAAGCGAGTCAGGCGGGTGGCTTTGCATGGGTTCTGGTACAAATGGGCCCAAGGACGGGGACGTGGCCTGCCTCTCGGGCTTTGTTCCCAAACAGAGGGACAACGCTGTCACCGCAGCCAGAAGAAGGCCAAGTCCTCGTCTCCTGCACTCAACACCATCCGTCAGGGTCACATCAGACACAAAACAGTTATTTCTGTTTCGACCTTGAACCAGCTCAGGGGACAGATATTAAAATGAAGCTGTCAGACACCCCCCAAAAGATCCTGTCAGGTAGGCAGAGCAGGCGTATAGGAAACACCCGCACAATCACGTGAAATTTGGGGGGGGGGGGGGGCGGGGGTTANNNNGGGGGGGGGGGGGTGGGGGTTATACACAGTGTTAATCACAGTCTGACAGGCTCGAAACCCGAATGGAAAATTCATATGACATGCCGTGCCCCGCCCTTCCAGGGTGGCTGGGGGGGCTATAATCGCATCTGTCACCCATACAGAGCATCTGCTTAGAGGGATCTGCTCTGCTTTGTTGAGGTCTGTTTGCGATCCGCCCGGCCAGAAACCACTTAGTCAGCTTGATCGCCGGTCCGCGTGATTACCCCAGGCGACAGAGCCTGCATGCCTGGCATGCTGGGAAACGGCAGCCTGCCTTTCACGTCTCCCAGTCCGTAACACTCCCCCAAACAGGTTGAAGGATGAGACTCCGGAAGACGTTTTGGAGGAAGAGACCAGCGACAAGCGAAAAGTGGGTGTGTCGCCGTGGCGACCTGTGAGCGACTACGCTGCCCCCCTGTCCTTTGGGGTTCCATGGGACCCACTACCCACTTGGCAGTTATGTTGCACTCAGGGAGAACTGGTACGGTATATCCAGGCCTCACATTTGTTCTGAGACAGAGAGAGGGGGAGGGCCTGCTATGACCCCCCCGTGCAGGACAATGGGGGGGGTGGGGGGGGGCAAAGACAAAACCCAACTGTAGGGCGACTCCTCCCTCAAGACAACTTATTTAATCGGTCATAAGAAGCAAATGAAAAACACGGCGGGCATGACATCTACCCCCCACCCCATTTTCAGTGGTCTACAGAATGGAGGAAGGTTGTCCTGGACCCCCCGCCCCCCCCTACACACCAACCCAACCAGCTGCCAGGTTCCTCAGAGGACTTGGGGGTCATTATGCAACAGGCGCAGGGAGCCGGACAGCGGGCGACATTCCTGCTGCTCACTAAAGTGAAAACAACCCCCGCCCCACTGGCCCCCCTGCACATATACCTGATCTCTGAGCTGAATCTCATTTCATTGAGCCTGAAGGAGATGACTTCATCTCCATACTATGCTTCCTGTTTGGGAGCAGTGGCTACGAAGAGGGAAGACGGGAGCAAGAGAGGAAGGGGGGAGAGAGGGGAGTACAGCGGGGGGAGGGGGAAAGCGGGGGGGTTTGTGGGGGTCATGGCCACACACCACTGCCTCATGACTTCAGAGGCCACCTTGGTTTGATCACCCCTCTCTTCCATAACATCTGGGTTTAAATAGCCGGTTTCACGCCGGCCAGACGGTGACAGCAGAGGCGACGAGATGAGCTCACTGTAGGTGACCGACACCCCAGGCCACGTGTCCGTATGGGTGACATGAGATCGCGTCTCCCGAAAAGCATAAAAACACACGACGCACCCTCCCTAAATGGGCAGAAGGTCTTGCCTGCCATTGGAAGGTTGCTGGTTTGAATCCTGTGCTCGGCGCGTGGCGACGACTCCGCCGGGCCCTCGAATGAGGTCCTTAACCCCCTTCTGAAAAATGCTCCGGAGGAAGGACGACCCTGCGTTCTGCCCCCAGGCTTTGCTGTGTGTGTGTGTGTATACAGAATAATGGGCAATTAAAGACAAACACACACTCCAATATAGCTGTACTTCTGCCAAAGTCACATTAAGCTTAATTTCATTCCTAGAAAGAAGTGACCTGTCACCTCCAGCCCAGCCTGGCAGCACGATACGGACGCCGAGAGAGAGAGGCATCTACATCTCCTCTCTCGCTCTGGCTCATGTGGACAGAGGGGCTCCGTTTCCCGATTATTTATAACCGTGGGACTCGCTTTCGCCTTAAGCTAAACACAGCCCCTGGCAGACGGCTCGCCTCCGCAGCGCAGGACATCAAAGTCCAGGTTGTGACGCAAACTGACAGCAGTGGGTAACATCGGTGTCCCCGACGAGCACAAAACAAATCAACTTGTGGGCCGCAATCCATCGGCAGCCAGATGGGAGCTGGCAGGCTGCTGTAGGGTCCAGGGCCGGCGGGAAGCAGGCTGGGTTTTATCACAACTCATAGTAACCACAACAACTTCCTGTTTCTGTACAGCTACTTCCTGTCTGCACAGTCTCACTCCAGGCACAGCTGTCAAAGCCGGGCCAAGGCGGATGCCGGGGCACCCCGGTCACACCCCGACAAAGTGGCACGGGGGATAAAGCGTCCTGAAGGGGAGAAGGCGCACAGGATTCGAAAAACGCGGGCGCACAGCCATCGGCTTAAACGGTAGAAACCGGGAAACAACGGTTTGGCACCAGTAAGGTTATTAACTGGAAAACAGGTGTTATTTGTATGCAAGGCGCCGATAGGAGGACTCCGCCGCACGAGGCAAACAAACCACAAGCACGCTGGAATTTTGGCTGCTGATCCAGGTACGCACCTCGCGAGCTCCTACCGCCGCCCATCAGGTCACGCTGAATGCAGCTGCTCTAGTCTCGACCGCAGAGGAACTGCACACATCGCGGTTTATTAAGTGACAAAACACATAACCGTAAATCACTGGCATGCTGGGGGACAAGATCACTCCCCGGGCCTGCAATTATTCACTGTTATGATTAGAAGCGAGGATGGCTGGGGGCTTCACGGGCCTGCAGGTGGCGCTAACCACTGGATTCCTAAGGTAGCAAGTGCACGTGGCTCCCTGGAAATGAGGAAAAAGGGCACAGACTAGGCAGAAGACTGGGATTCAGGCTGCATGGCATGGCACAGCCTGGCATGGCACAGCCTGGCATGGCACAGCCTGGCATGGCACAGCCTGGCATGGCACAGCATAGCACAACAAGGCATGGCATGGCACGGCCCTCAAACGAGAGTCTACTTCCCATTCAAGCTCTCTGCAGCTATTCCTGAAGACACCCGCCCTTCAGTGGATGAGCACGGACAAGCAGTAACACCCCCACCACCCAACCCAAACAAAAACATTTCACGGGGATAATGAAAGTACACCTCAGGACAGAGAGATTGAGTAAGGGCTACAGGGAACTGCCTTATTAACATAGGAGACGATCAAGAGGAAGAGGATGAGGAAGAGGAGGGCGGGGCCATGATGCCGTCGCCCTGTACTCCAGCTGTGTAAGATCTGGTCACCTGCCCGCATGCCACGGACAGAGGCGGGACCCCATGGGAAAGCAGAAAGCACACACACACACACACACACACACACACACACACACACACACACACACAGTCAGCAACCTTCCCCGCCTGGTGTCTCCTCTCAGACAGGGTCCTTGCTTGCTGACCCGGGGAGACACATTTCTCTAAACACACAGTAGAGTGCACGCTACCCCCCCCCCCACCCCCGCAAAGGATAGAAACAACCCTGCTTTCCAAATCCACCGGCCTGGCGCACACTGCCTTGCCCAGTGCCCCCACCGCCCCCCCCCATGTGCTGCCACGTGGAAGCCAGGCCAAGCCACTAATTATCCCCCTCCCCCCACCTTGATGTGTTCCTGCTCAGTCACCACACTTACGGGACAACATTACAGTTAAACACGGAAGGCGATTCCTGAATGCTTACAGAACACGGGTAAGGAGTGGGACTGAACACAGCAGCAGTTCAACGCACGGCTGATGCTAAAAATGCGCTGATGTCGGGTTAGGACATGGGACACCTAGATAAAACATATAGGAGGGGGGAGCTCCTTCCAGCAGAGCATCCCATAATAACCACGACGAATGAATGAGCCCAGAACACCCTGTTACTGACTGTAAGCTTTACTCTTAAAAAGCAGACGCAGGAAAGCAAACACCCACTGTGGCCCTCCCCGCCCCATAAGGTATTGAGACACCCACACTCACCACTTTGGCCTTCTGGGGCCCCGGGGCCAGGTCCTCGCATGTTTTCTGGGGCCCCGGGGCCAGGTCCTCGCCAGCTTTCCTTGGTTTGGGTTCGCCAGTGGTCGGGGTGCCGGGCAAAGAGCCGGACCCCTCTATGGAGGGTCCAGCTGGTGTCTCCGTGACGTTCAGCGCCAGGATATACTGCTTGGTGACGTCCTCCAGGGAGGGGGTCTGCTCTGCCGGGTACAATTTGGGCCGGGTCGGCGTGGGGACGCTGATGGGGACACCGTCACGGGGGACTGGGGGCCCCTCCGGGGCCACGATGGGTGTGAAGGTGGCGGGCTCGCTGGTGTGCCGTACATGTTTGCCCCGTGGCGTACTAGACTGCTCAGGGTCGCTGGTCTGCCGTGGTGGTACCGCTGGTACCCGGGGGCCTCTCTTCTTGTAGCTACGGCGCGCCATGCGGGGGGACAGCACCTCTGCCAGCTTGGGGTCGAAAGGGAGACAGGGGGCTGCTGCGGTGGGGGCGGGCTCCGGGGCCGGGGGTGGCACTTGCTCTGAGTGTGGCCAGGCCTTGCCGTCCGCCCGGTGGCGCCGCCGCTCGCCCAGCTCCGCCAGCTCGTCCCGCTGCTCTGACAAGATGGGCTCACTGCTGGAGGGCAGGATGGCCTGCTCTAACTCGCTGATGGGCTCGCTGGAATCCACAAAGCCTAGTCCGTCGGGCCCCGCTGGCTCACCCCGCCGGCTCGGATCGCTGAAGGACTTCTTCTTGCCGGCCTTGCCGTTGGCCTTGTCATCACCGAGCTTGTCCATGGCGCCGGGCTCGTGTACGATGCTGCGCAGGAGCGTGCTGTAGTCCCGCGGTGACTCACTGCACACCGACAGGTCACTGGCGGCACTGCCTGTGCCCTCCCATGGTGCCGGGATGCCCGCCTTGGCGTTCAGCGAGCCCAGGAGGTTGCTGTCCACAGAAAAGTTCTCTGCGTCCTCAGGGACGGAGCGCTGGCGGTGCGGCATGGGGTCACTGAGGGAGCGGTACGCCTCCCCATTCGACTCCCCATTACTCCCGTTGCTGGAGTCCGAGCCGTTGGTCCCGGTTGAGGAGAACTTCCTCCTGCGGCGGAGGGTGCTGGGTGTGGAGGGGGTTTCTAGGGGCCCTGGGCTGCTTTCTTTGTGAGGCCCTGGCTCACTGACGATTGCCACGGTGTCATATTCGGTCCTCAGTGCCGGCGTTGGGACACTCTTCTCTGGCTTCAACTCTGGCGGCCCTTCCTGGTACAGGCCCGATTGGCTCCATGCGGTCAACGTTTGCCCCAGGAGGTCTGTGCCTGACGAAGCTCCGCATGAGCCGGTCTCGGGTTCAGTCACTATCCCTTCGTCAGTCAGGCTGGACTCGTGCCCGGATGACTCATCCATGGACTTGTCATAAAATACATTCTCGTCAGATCCCCCCTTTCCTGAAAGCTTTTCACCGTCTTGCGTCTCTCCTGAAACTGACATGGCTGTGTCCTTCTCTGCTACTTCTCCACCCCTCCGTTCATCCTGCTCCTCTTTCTCTTCATCCTCTTTTCTTTGGAAATTTTCATCTTCCTCCCGCTCCATCCCAAATAAATCCTCATCCCTAGCCCCCATCTGACAGATGTCCCGAATCACCTGTCGTGCCTCTTGGATGTATTGGTCTTGCAGAGGTGTGGGCATCTGTTCCTCGTAATCGTAGTCCCTCTGGCAGTCATCGCTTTGTACCTCCCTGTCGGGCACCAGTGCCTCTCCATCCCCAGGTATGTCCAGGTGCTGCTCGGAGTTGCTCCTCTTCGCCGTCACACCAGAGAAATAGCGCCGCCCTAGTGGCTTGTCAGAGTAAGTGAATGACTTGGCACGTCGAAGGGTGGCAGTCAGGTCCTTGAGGGACAGGCGGCCCTGTGCTGATCCCTGGCTCCTGGCCCCCATTTTATACACTGGGGAAGCGGCTGAGTTTAACCTGCACCCGTCCTCGTTCTGATCTGCACCCACACGCCCTTTCTTTCGAACCCTGAGCTCAGACAGGTCTGTCTTGAGGAAGCTGAGCAGGCTGAGCGTCTCTGAGGTGATGTCCGGGTTCGACATGGACATCCGCTGCTTCTCTTTTTCGCTGCTGAGGCCGCGGCGCAGGCCCCAAGTCTCCGAGGCCGTGTTCTCACCACCTGTGGTTAACAGGGGTCTGGACCAGACACGGGTACGAGAGAAATTGTCCCCATAGCCAAAGCTGGGCGACCTGTACATGGTGAAGTTGCCGTGGTAGGCCTTGCATGTCCCAGAGGTAACTCCGGCAGCAGATGAGTGGTCCTCATCCTTCAACGTCTCTGTGCTGGAGTACCTGCTGCTGCTTCTGGAGCCACACGGGCTGAAGGAAGGGATGCTGACTTTGGACACCCGGGACACCACCGGCACAGGGGTGGGGGTGACCCCGTCGGAAACCCCCCTGTAGAGCC
The DNA here is from genome assembly GCA_026781145.1 of Hippopotamyrus pictus. NCBI lineage: Eukaryota > Metazoa > Chordata > Actinopteri > Osteoglossiformes > Mormyridae > Hippopotamyrus > Hippopotamyrus pictus. Next base: position 2,111,080 of record JAODLC010000040.1, on the reverse strand, counting down.
TGCCAGGGCGCTCCCAGGGCTGCCCCGACAAGCAATGCCTGCTTTTGGGCCTCTCGGAGCGCCACCCCACATGCTCCCCATCCCCCGGGGGCTGGAATCGCTTGCCGGGCTCCATCACAGGGATCCCGTCGCTGTCGTCCGACTGCCCATAGTCCTTGGCCGGCCCCGCCCCACTGTTGCTCCTCTTCTTCCTCCTTAGGGATCTCCTCCTGCTGTTGTCTCTGCCGGGACTTACTGGCACAGGGCTGTCCTCCTCACTGCCCGATGACCTCCCTGGGGATCTAGCCCGGGTGCCATTTTTGTTTCGGGAGAAAGATACAGCTGCCCCGGCACGTCCGTATGAGTGACTTCCCCTGCTACACCCTTCCTCCTCCTCGCCTTCCTCACCCGAGCTGGGACCCAAATGCGCTGGTGCCACAAAGGGGGCAGCCTGTGGTTTACAGGAACTATGTGAGGAATGTAAGCTATCCAGTGGCTGTGTCTGCTGCTGCGGGTGCTGCCGTCGTCCCGGTGAGCGCGCACAGCCTGACGGTCGGGGGGCCACAGAGCTGCTGCGAGGCCGGGGTGCCGGCGGAACGGGCTTGGGGCCCCGACTCTCTTCACGGGTATCGAGGGGGTCCGGTCCCTCGTCTGAGTAGTGCCTTGTTTTAGAATGAGAGTTCAGACCCTGATACTGGCTCCAGGAGCAGCTCAGGAGGTGCTCACCTCCCTCAGCTGAGGGGGCACTAAGATCTGGACTATTACCTTCCTGCCGAATGTGTACCTGGCCGATTTGCCCTTCTCTGTGGTCCGGTCGAACCGTATCCTGGACCCCAGGGCCCCGGTGACTAGCAGGTTTTGGTTCGTCGCCGTCGGAAGTGGACCTGTACTTTTTCCTGTTACTGTCTCCAAACAGTTCTCTAATTTTAGGCACACTCGGCCAGTTCGTCAGATCCACATGAAACAATTCGCCATGGGTCGAATAGTATCCCCGGTGCGCCCTGCAAGGCGCAGTCCCAGCGGCAAACGCGTCTCTTCCCGAATTTAAAGATTTGGGATCGCGGGGGGCAGCGGGCACTTGCAAAAGATCTCTCTTACCTCCGCCCCTGACCGTATCCGCCGTGCTGCCAGTCGTCGGTCTTTGAGCTCTCTCGTGATCGGAACCGGGAACCGGGTCACACGATGAGCAACTCTGCTCCGGAACCCCATCCGCTAAAGTGGCCACAAACTCGGCGTCGGGAGCCGCCAGATGCCCGGCGTCTGCTCTGGGTATTCTCCGCGAAAGCTGCGCCCCTTCCAGGCGTGTATCTACGTCCGAGTTTCTGTTGAACCTCACCGACAGTTGTCGTATGGAGGGCGATACTGCGTGGGGGGAGCCTTTGTGCAGATCTGCGCTTCGGAGCCCGGCCGCCGAAATCTTGGAAACTTTTCTTGGCGCTGCCGACGGCTGCGCTTTCTCCACTGCGGTCTGAGGATCTGGAGCTGGAGGGGGAGCGGAGACCGGGGGGGGAAGGGCACTCCCGTCCGAGTCGCTTGATTTGTGTTGTTGATCCTCTGCTCCAGAAGCAGTCCTGTTGGCGCTCCAGTTCTCCAGCTTCTTGAAAGAGACGTTCCTGTGCACGGATACCTTCTTCTCCATAGTGCATGTCCTCCTTCTTTTGTTTCTGCCCACCTTCTATTCCATAGCTGAAGGCGATCCTTCTTCCGAGAGGGTGCAGGAAACTGCCTCAAACAGCCATGTACCCACCGCTCGGTGCGTGGAAATGGCAAAAAGAGCAGCGGGGCGGCTATTCACGCGAAAACGGGTGAATTAGATATTAGTCCGTGCGAGAGGGGGGGAAAAGCCGCATTCTACGCTTTCCACTCCACGGTTCCGCTGCACTCCCACCCATCCACAGAAAAGGGCTCAAAGTTTGGTCAAACTTTTCTCCTGACTTCGTCGGCTCCGCAGCCCCTGCATCGACTTCTAAAAAGCACCACTTTTCCGACTGCAGTCCCATTTCCAGTCCTGCGCGGCCGCATCCACACGCATCTCTCCCCTTTCCTCGAATCCCGCTTTCTGCTGTATTTGTTATTTTGATATAATTAAGTTTTCCCGTGACTTGTGTGTTTCACATGCAAATGCTGGGTCCCGGCGGTGGGCGGGATTACAATGATAGGGTCGGCTTAGCCCCTTAGGTATGGGGGAACGTTTTCCTTTTAATATGGGATCTAAAGAAGCCTAATCCATGTAGTATTAAATCCTCAGTAAGTATACGGCACTTTCACCGCTGTTAAATACTACATCTTGTAAAGCACTGATATGAATAAATCGATGCGCAGAGACTGTCTGCTTTTAATGAATTTACTCCAGAGTTGTTTTTGTAAATTTAAGTAACCAGTTTGCATTGTTTTGGTGATGCAGCACTAAGCACTTGAGAATGATATGAGTGCTTCTCTTTCATTCTGCAAACAACGCCTCTTTTGTGCTCTTCCTTTTAACAGACTGCTTTTTAAACAGTTCTTTGTCCTCCGCGCCGCGAAACGCCGGCTACCGCGTCCCCTAGCGGCCGGCGCGGTGCAGCGCGCCCACTGGCCTCGGCCCCTTGTGTCGTTACTGCCCTCTATGAGCCCTGGTGGGTCAGGGGTATTACCCGGGGTGTGTCGGGATGAAATACACCGAAGAGCGAAAAAGAGAAGCTTCATGGTTGAAATACCTTTATTGTCACACAAATGGCACACATATTGCATGGGTACATCCAGACTAACAAAACTCAGCAGCGAGACAATTGGAAACATGATTCACAATAAAACAAACATTTGTGAGCCTGATAGACATTAAGACGAATTCATTCAACGAAAACACGAAAAATCAGTGCTGGCAACAGTTAATTTAATTTTAAAGTATCATTACTTTTAAATACATCTACAATCAACGAAACTCACAGACATTTAACAAAAACTGCCAAATAAGCCAAAGTTGCCACTTTGAACTGCATCTGTTTAGTTTTATGTTAAACTACGTTGAATGCTACACGCAGAATGCAAAACAGTACACAGTGTAACATTTTTAAACTGGACTGAATTAACGTCACATACGTTTATATTAATGGACTATCTTGGATTATGTTCACGATAGCCATCAGGCAGGATCACTCGATTACGGCGATAAACACTGTCTGCATCTCCACTGACGCAGACACCGGACGTCTATAGAAACGTCAGTCGCAGTTATGGCTACATACGCAGCTCTTAATAGACAGCTGCAGTCGCTGCCACCGTGCATGAAGCCCTTCTCCAGCAGGACCCACGCGGATATTGACCACAGTCGCAGTCCTCATCACCAATACGGGCATTTCAGAAGCATTATCGGCCGCTGACGCCATCTTCTGGTGAGCACCAGGACCTACACTCTCAGTCCGAACGCTGCACTATGATGATGATGATGATGATGATGATGATGATGATTTCACTGCTCGGTTGGTCTGTGAGTTAACTCATGCCTCCAGGGCTGGAGGTTTGACATCTCTATGTCCCTGCTTAATCTCACGCCAAAGATGCATGTTTTGGTAGATCAGTATCTGTAACAGGTCCTGTGAGGAACTAGCTACCCATTCAGGTGCCCTCTGCTTCCTAGGATACGCTCCACACTCACTGCGGATAATCAGTTTTGGAATATAACTTCATAGACGACATGCTGCATTATATACATAACATACAAAGTCCCTCAGTGACACACGTGACTGTATGTAAACATCAACATGCATGACCTCATATTTATATCCGCCCTTTCTCACACATGCAGTTCCCATGACATCCACAGCTGGCTCCTGAGACGACAGCTCTTCCTCTGCAGTGCCCCATGCTGCAGTGCCCCAGTGTAACGTCCAGCCTCCTAATCCTAACCCGTTAACCCCCCCCCCCCCCCCATTTCACCCACCCACCTTCTGGTCACAAATCAACCCCAGTAACCTCACTGGCCATTTACTAGGGATTTCACCTCATAAACAGTCAGGCTAAACAATGCAGCCATTTAAATGCTATGTGAACAGCACTCAGTGTGGATCAAAGAGGTACCATCTTAGGGGAGGATCACCACCAGCGCCCCCTGTCTGAAACTAAGTGAAACTGGCTTGCAAAGTGAATCCCTGAGGAAATTAGTAATCCCCCCAAAATGCTGCCACCTTTAAAACCAGGCTTAAATCATTTTTATTCCGCAGTGCCTTTGATTAGCACTGCTAACCAATATTGATGCATTTTCTTTTACTCTTATTTCGATTGTCTTTTACCTGTAGTTTTTCATTTTCCATTTAATGATTCCTATCACTTGATTTTTTTATGTACAGCCCTTCGAATGAACTCGGTGTTGGAAAATGTGCCATTTAAATAAACTTGCCTTGACTAAGTTGGCATCCCACCCAGAAGAGGGCGCCGTAGCTGGACGGTGCTTCTTACAGCATTCATTGGGATGTACACCTGTATAGCCATGAAGGAAAAGGAATGTTTTACAATTTACATACACTTCACAGTAATGGATACCGATTCGGGGGCAGCAAGGTGGCGCACTCCTGCCTCACACCTGTGTTCAGTTCTCCGCGAGGGTACTGTGTGTGCAGTTTGCATGCCCTCCCCGTGTCATCATGGGGTTTCCCCTGGGTTCTCTGCTTTCCGCCCACAGTCCAAAAACATGCAGAGGTTAATTGTAGTTGCTAAATTGCCCATAGGTGTGCATGTGTGAGCGAATGGTGTGTGAGTGTGCCCTGCGATGGGCTGGTAGCCCATCCTGGGTTGTTCCCTGCCTCGCGCCTGTAGCCTCTGGGATAGGCTCCGGACCCCCCCCCGCCACCACCACCCTGAACAGGACAAGCGGTTGCAGAAAATGGATGGATACTTTGGCCTCCCTTTGCCCACATGAGTGCAAAGTGGCTATTTTAAGTACCAGCTACATCTTGCAGGGCCACGGCCCTGCCCCCCCAGGCCTCACACTTGGGGTGTCACGTCCCTCATGGTGGTGATCCTGTGCAGCAGCGTCCGCGTGCTCTTCCGGAAGCGGGGCTGCGTGAAGTAGAAGAGGATGGGGTCCAGGACGCTGTTCATGCTGGCGAAGGGCCGCGTGCTCTTGTACACCACCGAGTAGAAGTTCCGCACGTGGCACGGCGCCCCCTTGAGGGCACGGACCAGCAGGTACGCCGTCTTAGTCAGGTGGAAGGGCAGGAAGCTGACGGCGAAGACCAGCACCACCACGGCGATCATGCGCACGGCCTTCTCCTTGCGCTCCTGCGAGGCCACGGTGGCCGCCGGTCTTCCCCGGCACAGGACACGCGCCATCAGGCAGTAGCAGACCACGATGGCCAGGAAGGGCAGGCCGAAGCCCAGGCAGGTCAGCGCCATGCCGTAGGGGAAGTACTCGGCGGAGCGGCGCGGCTCGCTCAGATCGTAGCACACCGTCCGGTTCCTCTGCTCCCCCGTGGTGGCGAAGGCGAGGGTGGGAGCGCACAGGGCCAGCACCACGGCCCAGATGACGGCACACGCGGCCCAGGCACACCGCCGGCCCCCGGCCCGGTGCCAGGTGGCTAGCGGGTGGCATATGCCCAGGTAGCGCTGGAAGCTGATGCAGGTGAGGAACATAATGCTCCCATGCAGGTTACTGTAAAACTGGAAGCGCACCAACTTGCAGAGCGGCTCGCCGAAGGGCCAGTAGTCGTGGCTGGCGTAGTTGTAGATGAGCAGCGGCAGCGAGCAGACGTACAGGAAGTCGGCGGCCGCCAGGTTCAGCATGTAGATGGCGCTGCGGGTGAGGGCGCGGCTGGAGCGGCAGACCCGCAGGATGACGGCGCCGTTCAGCGGCAGGCCCGCCACGAACACCACGCCGTAGACCACCGGCAGCAGCAGCCTCTTGAAGTCCTCGCTGTACGTGCAGGACGGCAGACCGCCCGGCGTGCCGTTGTGTCCCGGGGAGGCCATCTGTGTCGCTATGGTGACACGCCAGGGAGCGCTGGAACGCGCGGAGAGCATCGGTCAGACATCAGCGCCGCCCAACACGACGACAGATTTAAAGCCTAACATTTCTTGTACATACAGAGATTACTTGACTGCTACTTAATAACTGTACTATACAAGAGCCCTTTAAATTATTATATTATTTTATATAGTTTATTATATATTTATACTTAAACTATTACTATGTACATACAAGTCATAAATACATATATAATTACATATTTAATTATATCATTTCCATCATTATTACTATTATTATAATGAATTATTATATGATTATTATACTACCCAAATACTGGTGTTACTTTTCTGTATATGCCTTGCTAAACGTTCTTTGTATTGTCCTTTTTTTGTAACGTCTTGTAAAAGCACCACTAAGGCAAATTCCTTGTATGGAAACATACTTGGCGAATAAAATGATTCTGATTTAACTTCTAACAGAAGAGGAAACAGGCTTATGGTTTAAAAGTGCATGGAACCTTTTGGAAGTTTATTTAGTTAGATTCGGGCCAATCGACAAGCATGTTACACTTTTAGAGTACTTTTAGAGACTGATGTTAACATCTATACAACAGCAACCGTCAGATTGATTAAAGTATTTACTCAGTATTCATTCATGTATTTACTCAGAGGCCGGCTTCAGGGCAGGAAGCTGCTAAGAATGGCAGGAAGTGTAGAAGCCCTATTACTTCCTGTGGAGTTTACAAGAGTTTGGATCTGGAAATAATGCTGGCATGGAGCCAGCCTCCCTCCGAAGGGCATGGGGAGAGGAGCCACGGCGCAAGGGCTCACATTACAGCCCCCGGGCTCATTTAGTCTTATCATTATATCTCTGTTATCCCTCGATGTACCACACGGTGGCGCCCATGAGCACATTGCGTGACTCTGCTTAAGATGCAGCTCCCATAGCTCCTAACCAGGTTTAAATCAGATGCAATCCAGCCCCCAACCAGCATCCAACAGCTTGGAGCGTGATGTCAGGTCCTAATGGAGACACAAGCCTGTTACACCGTCAATGCAGGTGTTGAGTGAAATGAGAGGGCGGCAGTGTGTACAGCTTAATCACCGGGGCTGGCTCACCGCCTCATCTATCAGCCAGCCCGTCTCTCTCGCCTCTGCTCTCTCTGCCTGCTTCCCTCCCCTCACGGCTGTCTGCCAGCTGTTTACAAGACCACCACCATCTTCATCGTCATTCTGCTCACCTGCTGTACCGCCACCTCTGCTCAGAGAGGGAGCAGTGTGAAGCCCGTTTCCATCTCCATGTTCACGCTGCCGCGTAGGAGTGACCGGGGCGCTTGATCACTTTACATTGTGGTTAAAAACCTCACTTAAGTGTTTTTTTCTCTTTTTAACAAGCCCAGGTTAAGAGGAACCAGCCAGCCTGCTTTGCCCAGGCAAGTCTCAGCGGGCGGGGGCGGGGGCTGGGGCGGGCTGGCGGTGTCGGACAGGACAAGTCACAGCAGAGCCATGCAATGCGGTTAACGCAGCAGTTACACACCTCTGATGAATGGCAGCCTGGTGCTCGGGGTCTGGACGGTCACAGCCAGCTGAGAAGTGACTACGTTGTTGAACTTTTGAGCTACATACTAAGGCCATACTGCTCCAGTAAGATGTCCAGCTGTATAAATTTTAATCGAGGCGTCAGATGATCGGACAGACGATGACACATACAGACATGCACAAGCTACGTATTACGGCCCACACACAAATATCCGTGGGCGTCCCTGAAGTACGCATCACTTCCTCCCCGTCACACGGGCAAACAGCCAACTTAAGGCCAGACTTAAGGGCCAGAGAGGAACAGGGGCTGTTCCTCAAGCAGCGATACCGTGACCTGTGGCTGCTCGACTGCACACTGACGTGTACATTTGGTAATACTTCACAGGAGTAGGAACAGCAGTATCTTACTCCCAGCCTTCCGGTGCTGGGAAGTGGCACTGCTCACACGCCGGGAAAACCACACCATCACCCCTCCAGCGATGGGTGCCGCTCCAACAACCCAAACACCCGCCAGGAACAAAAGTCAGCATTTAAACGGGCCGTCGGATTTCACGTCCCTCTTCCTGACCCCAAAGAATGGCTGAAATCACGGTGAACGGGTCGGCATCGATCCCTGTCCCCACTGACAATGACCCAGGATGTCAGGGCCACAAGCAGCAATGTGACACTGTGTCCTACTCTAAACGTACTTCATACATTCTGACGTCCATTTGAATTGCTTGCTAACGATTTTGATATCTGATGTTGCTCATGATATTTATGGGACATTTAGTTATATAATTAGTTACCTTACTTTAAGTAACGGTGAGGTGTCTCGAAAGGGGTTAAACCATTAAAGAAGGTCTACAAAGTATTGATCTGAGAGAGCAGCTCTTCCTTTTATTGGTCCCGTGTGAGCGACTATGTGACTAATGGATTATGGGAAGGATTTCCAGCACAGTGCCTATCAGTACGCAGCTCTGATGGTAAAAGGGGGCAGTGGATGTGGTCATTTCTGCCGTCTACATCCAGGAACCGGGGTCACTTATCACTCCAGGGCCCCCTGCTGGCCCTCGGTTCACTTGCTATCTCCACGTCACACGTTTCAGCCATATTTCAGTGGTATGTAGGGACCTGTTTATACTGTGAATGTGATCGGAAGGTTGCCAGTTCAAATCCCAGGGTCGGCAGAGTGACGCCACTGTTGGGCCCCTGAGCGAGGCCTTTAACCCCAAAGGGACTGGCTGGCCTGCCCTCTAAAAATGTGCATCCCTTTCGATAAAAGCATCTTCAGAATAGATTAAATGGCGTAATGAAATCCTGATGGACTCGTCAGTGCAGAGATAAGTACAGAAAAGCACAAAACGAGGAAAAATGTGAATTCAGTCTAAAGAAATAAGTGATATTACTTTCTGTGCGATAAATGAGACAACGCAAGTATTCTGATAACACTTCTGATGGGTGAAATGAGGGTTTTAGGATTTGAACCGTTAAAGGGTTTTGCTCCTGGGAGAACTGGCGTTCACCCTTGTCTGTTTTCAGGTGAGGGGTAGTCTTATGTTTAATGAATGATATTAAAAGCATTTACAATTGATTAAATTGTTAACTTGATAATTAATATAATTATTTAAATATCAGAAAACAGTACTTATTTTTATACGTGTTTAGAGGTGATTATATATTATACTTTAATGTTAATGTTAATTGAATTTCATTTGCCATACTGACTCGTTCTGATGTTTGTGCGCAGCGTTGTCAGCTTCCTGGCATGAGATTTCCAATTCGAGATAAGTCTGCACACTCATTTACATGAAATTTTGCCGTAGATTTGCGCAGGATTTCTCGCGTCAGCGTGAGAGCTGGCGGCCCGGTGCGCGGTTGGGCCTTGTGATCGAGATCATTTTGATCACCTGAAACATTGATATAATTCCATCCAGCATTCACACAAAACTTTCATCCACATATATAAAAACAGATGTAAAAAAATAGTATGAGACCAAATGGACATTATTAATCACCTAACGGGCCCAGCGAATTTACCATCCGCGTTTGGGGAGGGAGACCGGATGAGACGGCAGCTTTGCCAGGGAAACGCATTAGCGCAGTTTAATGGTCTCTTCAAATGTCTCCCCCACTTTAGAGATGCAGCACGACTGGTGTAAACGATTGGAAAGTCAACCATTCGGTAATTATATGACATCATCTAACGCACAATAACTAATTCTGCCAAAAAATAATGTAATTCTAAACTGAACTGGACGTTTTATTGTATTTATTTATTTACCGTCCGTTTTCTAACCAACAATGTTTCGGTCACGGACTGAGTCCAGGTAAGGGTGACCGGGGCTGGTTGGCACAGTTTTAATCCAGCGTGTTTTATCTCGATCAGGCATGGGGTTACATTATGATAACCCAGCTACCTGCAAATTTATCCTTAAATCTCATAATATCGGATACATTTAAACATCGCTTAGTAGACTAAGTAATAAAGCAAAATCTTGCCCATTGAACATTTTAAACGTCATATTCTTAAATTCTTTCTCAAATGATTTTTCAAATAAACAATTTGTTTTTAATTGTTGAACAAAAAATCTATTAAAATACACTGTGTACTAGGCCTATGTGCCGACCAACCCCAAAATCTATGCCCTAACAAATCCCAGCTGCACTCTGTGAACTTCAGGATTCCAGGTGGCATGACATCGCAGGCATCCAGATCTAATATAGCTAATCTCCATCTCTGATGGTACAATTAATTTATTTTCGATATTTCACGCAGAAAGATACAAACCACACAAAGTGATAGCCACCTTAGCGGTGAACAGCCTTCCGATTTCTTGGCAAGATGGATGGGTGTAGTTTATATGGGTTCTCTAATAATGTTGGATTTCTGCGAAAGATCCCTCTACTCGCTTGGAAATGAGTGCCGAACCAACCAAACACCGGTCTCGCCAAAATATGACACTGCCCCAGCAAAAAACCATGGAGGGGGGTCAAATGCCGCAGCTTATTTCGTAAAAACGAATAAATGCAAGCTTACCGTACTTTTGGATAAATGAAAACCGAGTCAAAATCGGTTTTACTAGTACTTTTCAAAGGATGATGTTTATGCATGTTGCATTTTATTAGAAACATTAGGCAATATCACATTTTGTGCTTTAATGTGATAGGAAAGCTTTGAGTAACACTTTCAGTATTTCCTGTATATATTTTATGAACTTTTTGGCGTACAAGCAGCTCGATCATCCAGACATTTCGTTCTTATAGGCGATGTTAAGTCAGACACGTTTGGAATATGAAGCACCTGGATAAACCAAGGCGTATACACGCCGTAAACTTCACGTCCCAAAACCGTCCTTCCCAGTGCTAGTAAGGGATCACAGTGCGGCTGTATTGTTAATACATTGTGATCAACAGCAAAGCTCGTTTTGAAACGATGCTGCCAAGTTTTCTACACAGCGGTCCCGATCTCTACGTTACATCGATAATCTGCGCAACTTTAAGCAATAAGAAGTCCTTGACTTACCTCCGATAAGAGTTATAAATAGCGAGCCGTGACACCGCGCTGCTTCTCTCGTCCCCAGTCCCCTTTTAAAGCAGGTGCCGCGCCACATGTGAAACTGGAGCCAGGCGGGGTGCTTTAAAAGGGAAAGTGCATATGGACGGAGCTGCCCCGATCCCGGGTTAGACGACTGGCTGGAGGAGGGGAATAGCCTCGCTGTGGACTGCAGGACCCACTGCTTGACCCAAACCCACATCGGCTGAAAGCCTCTGCCTTGTGCCTGCGACGTAAAGCATCACGCGCTGAGTGATTATAAGATAAACCCAATTAAAGACCGAGTCTATATGGGAACTATAATGCAACGCGTAATGAATGTATTTCGATGTACAAATGGAGTCGGAAGAGTAGCAATAATACATTAGTATTTTGTGGCCGGAGATGGTAAGGGCACAGAGGTCTAGCAAGTTCTCTGCAGGACTGGGTTCTGTGCTCTCCAGCAAGCTGCGATCCTTACCTCCTAACCACGCTGACGGTTCCTCATGCAAAGACGCACCGGAATATTATTTCTTGGATTTACTGTTTTTTTGCGAATAGCTTCTTAAACGAGAACCGCTCAAGCAGAAAACGTTTTTTTTTTTTAATTAAAAAAAAAAAAAAAAAAAAATATATATATATATATATATAAATAATATTTAATTCACGTTCTTTTCTGATTAATGCAGAACCTTCGGATCATATGCGCGGGAAGGTACTTTGAGCCCATGGCGCTGTAAGTTGGAAAGACCAATAGGCAATAGACGATACTTAAGTTCTATTGTAATATCGCTAACTCTCAGTTACAACGGCAATCTTTTTGGAGAAATAGTCAAGTTGCCTCTGAGCCACTGTGAGATAATTAACATAACACTGTTTTTCTTTGCTGAAGCACCTCAGCACCTCTACTTTCAGCGCTACTGCTTCAGATAACTGCGAATATATAGTCATGTTTCCGCAGGGTTATTTGGGTGCCTGTAATGTGGAACGACAAACACCGTAAGCCGAACCCTACCGATGCGGTAGACAGACTTTTGCAAACACAGATCTGAATACTGGTTGGTCCAGGTCAGACACATAATTACTGTGAGGATAGACAAGTGATGTGAACGATTGTCTGATAGCAACACTTTCAGGTTATGCTCAATATCTAACCGCAAAGCCCAGATTATCTCACTTTCCATTCAAACAATTCCTCAGGTGCTGGTAGATGTGAGAAATCTAGTGTCTGACTATACTGTAGGACCTGTGAACATGACCCCCAGTCTAGGTACCGTAGGACGTGTGAGCATGACCCCCAGTCTAGGTACCGTAGGACGTGTGAGCATGACCCCCAGTCTAGGTACCGTAGGACGTGTGAGCATGACCCCCAGTCTAGGTAACCGTAGGACGTGTGAGCATGACCCCCAGTCTATGTACTGTAGGGTATGTGAGCATGACTCCCAGTCTAGGTACTGTAGGATGTGTGAGTATGATCCCCAGTCACACAGTCATCCCCAGTTACAGGGAAAGTTAAAATGGGAAAACATTCTCTAATGTGTTTCATCTCATTTGAATGGTCTCAGTCTTAAACCAGTATATCATAATATTATAAAGATATAGACAGGTCAGTTGTACCATGGTTGATTATGCTGTGATGAACAAAAGACATGAATGAACCCACCAGTAAAATTCTAATTGGCTGACAGTCTGGGAAGCTGATTACAAAGCAATCCATTTGTATACTTACAAACTAAAATAATAGCCACAACATCTGGTCAGAGACTGGTTTGGGGGGACATTCTGCAGCCAGAACCCTCACACGGCAGGTATGTTTAGCATACTCCCACAGCTTTACTGTGATCCGAGCTCCGGCATGGTCCTGTGTGATTGGCAGCTTAGCCTGACCTCCCCCAGTTACTCATGTGTGTCTTATGCTGGGATATGTACAGAGTTGGGTAGTTCAGGTCCAGAGAGTAAAAAGTCCAGACCAAGATTTTGTTTCAACCAACCAGTTGCACATAAAGAGTCACAGTCACAGAGTACTCAACTGGTTGGTTGAAACAAAATTCCGGTCTGGACTTTTACTCTCTGGACATGAATTACCCAACTCTGGATATGTATCACTTTACATATTGTCTTGTATGGGTATAAGCTAGTTTGTCTAGCTAAATAGCCAGGTTTTATTTAGGTTGGTCTCTGTGTCATTGTTTTGAACAGTGATTGATCTATGTTGTTTTATGCATCTAATAAATCTGTTTTGTTTACTTCTTGGTTGTCTGTACTTGTTAACACTGGTGAATTCCTAGATGGTGGCGTGACCAGGATTCCTGGTTAGAATGGATAAACAGCATTCCTGGCTTGCTGATTAGTCATTTGACTTGGTTATATTGCATTATAGCCAATGATAGGCTGGCATCCTGCCGCTGAGTTGAGTTTATCAGACATGCTACCATTACACTGGTCACTGGACTAACTAATCGACCATGCTGGTTATTACTTTGCAGCCACTGAGTTAGTTTGGACTGTTAGATACACCCACTTCAGACAGTCTCTGAGCTGTGGTCAATGGCGTAGGCGGGAGTTTGGTACTTGGGTGGGGGCACAATTTAATAATTTAAATACAAAGGACTATTTATTGGGATGGCTGAATGAATCTACATTAAATATCAGGGGATTCCCCATCTGTCACAGTGGTGGTACAGTGGATAGCACTGTTGTCTTACACTTCTGGGACCCGGGTTCGAGTCTCTACTCAAGCCCCATGTGTGTGGAGTTTGCATGTTCTCCCTGTGTTGTCATGGCTTTTCCTCTGGGTACTCTGGTTTCCCCCCAAAGTCCAAAAACAGGCTGAAAGGCTACCCATGTGAGTGCGTGAGTATGCCCTGCGATGCACTGGCACCCAGAGGTGGAAATTTCAGGTCCGGAAAGTACAAATCCAGACCGTGATTTAGTTTCAACCAACCAGTTGAGCATAAAG
>JAODLC010000040.1:2068427-2080233 GCA_026781145.1 Hippopotamyrus pictus | reverse complement strand
GGGGGGAGCTGATCCAGGCAGGGGCGGGTCTGTGAGGGAGGAACTGGTACGGGGAGCATGGAATGGGGGAGCGGGGCAGATCTTACCTGGGGGGTACCCTGGACTGCCAGTCTGGTAGAGATTGGGGGTGTAGGTTGGAGCGGTGGTGGGATACCCTCCGGGATAGCCTGAGGAAGAGGAGAAAACAGATCAGAGGCATGTCACGCCGAAAGGGAGTGGCAGCCAGCTCAGGACTGGAGTGGAGGAGGAGGCTCAGGGCTGGAGTGGAGGAGGAGGCTCAGGGCTGGAGTGGAGGAGGAGGCTCAGGGTTGGAGTGGAGGAGGAGGCTCAGGGCTGGAGTGGAGGAGGAGGCTCAGAGCTGGAGTGGAGGAGGAGGCTCAGAGCTGGAGTGGAGAAGGAGGCTCAGAGCTGGAGTGGAGGAGGAGGCTCAGGACTGGAGCGGAGGAGGAGGCTCAGGACTGGAGCGGAGGAGGAGGCTCAGGACTGGACTTAGTGGAGCCACATGCCTCATATTCGGCGGCATCCTCACTATCCCAAAATGTTTAGCCACTTCAAATCCTGGAATCAGCTCCTTCTCCCAGAGCAATTACATGTAAATGAACACCCCCCCCCCACCCCTAGCAGAAACATGACTGGACCTTGTCAATCATAAGGCTCTCGCTGGCCATAGGGACATTTAAGTCGTCTACTCCTGACCAGCCACATGGACTTTATGAATGAGAAGGTGAAGGCAGCACGATGGTGACACAGGCAGTGGCAAGTCGCATGACACATGAGGCAACACTCCAGAGTCCCTCCCCACGTGAAGATGATCCACGAGGGCACATCTATGCATCTGTACTCCAAACCAGTAGTGGGGGCTGTGACATTCTTACATGTTAAATGCAGCTGGCCAGTTTCATTGAAGATGCAGGGATTCAGCACTAATACAGATTTATTAAGGAGCTTTGCAGTGGAGGTGAGCCAGGAATGCCACCTCTGGTCAAATGTCCTGAATCTGTGGCCAGAATCTGAGCGTACACCTTCAGAGATCACACAATACAGCGTCATGGCTCTCTGAGGTGTACAGGAGGGTGTCTGAGCCTTTAATTACCCTGTACTGGCTCCACGGTAATTAATTAGCATTTAAATCAAGGTGGGGCGACTTCCATCCCAAGTTATTAAGAAAAATAAAAACCTGATCTAATCCCAGTGGAACTGTAGTCACACAACACCATAATGGAGGGGAAAAAGATAAATATTATGTAGGGGGCCGTCCAAATTCCTGCTGAACACCCCCACGGCATAAAGAAACAACACGGCGTTGCTTATTCAGTCCTGCAGCATCACGCTGCGCTTTTACGACCCGACTGACTCCAGGGCGAGACCTGAAAGAGCTGCCTGTGGTCTCATGCCTGAGCTACCTGCAGTGTGAAGACCAGCTAGCTTACCAAGGAGCCCCAATCCCGACAGAAACGGAGATCCAATGAGAGTCGGGGGACAGAGAGCGCGGCCCCTAATCATTACGACAGGGAAGCAGTGATTATCCAACCAGAGTGTGTGCGTGCGCGCACACACACACACACACACACACACACACACACACACACACGATCTTCACAGGCACTTCCTCTTGATTTGACCGTAGCCCATTAGCATAGGAGAGTGTTCGAGATTTGGGGGCACAACTTGATAATTCAAATACAACAGTCTGTTTACTGAGGGGATGAATGAAACCAAATGATTTTTTTTTTTTTTTTGGGGGGGGACCCTGCCAGTTCCTATATCCCTGCTTTAATCAAACAATTCTTAACCTGAAACAAAAAAACAAGGGAATTGATGAAATCAGATCACACTTTGTTTTTTTTTTTTAAATGAAGTTGATGAGAAAAGCAGGATCTGTGTCTCCTTCCTCGTTTGCGGGACAAACACAGTGAGATACCCCCCCCCCTCCCCGGCCTCAAACAGAAATGGTGGCTGTCATCACATTTCCATATTTTTTTTGACATTTTTCAGGTTATTTAGCAGATGCTTTTATATGAACTACCAGTACGAGGACGAGAGCGTGAGCGACACAGAAAGATCCAGAAAACCAAACTTACTCGCTAGGGGATGTTAGGCTGACAGCTGTTTCGACTTTTAATGCAGAGAAATATATAAATATGTGTTTTGGGTCTGACTGGCGAGGGGACCCTAACCCTCCTCCCCCCCAGTTCTGATGAAATACTCGTAACAGAGAGCCAGCAGTGCAGCACACGCAAGCATCAGAGTCTGAGAATACCCTAACCCTGCATGCCAAATGGATTTAAAAAATATCTTCATTGCACAATACGCTGCCTCGTAACCATGGCAACATTCATAGCAAAAATACCTCCTTCAAACACTGGGACCAGGCCCTTTCAACACACTGTACCCATAATGGGGGCTACGCTCAATGCCTCTGGGCCGCTCCATCTCTCTGGGTTCTGGAAGCTGTCGCAGACACTGGCCTAATCAAAATGTTTCCAAAAATATAAAAACGCGAAGCTATTACACACATCAGTATGAAGTGCTTTCCTACCAACGGTTTGCGGGCTTGTGAAATTCAGGTCATGCTATGAGCAATGAAGCTGCTCCAGAAGGCAGCATGTAAATAGAGCAGTTTGGGCTGGACTCGAGGCTGGTTTGGTGAGACTAGTGTTCTGGCCCGTTCCTGTCCGAGCTGTACCACTGGGCTGAGTCTCTCCTACCCGGCTGGTTAAATATTCAAGTAGTCGCCTCTCTCCTGTGGACTGACCCATAAACACTTGCTAATCCAGCTCATGTCCACAGTTCAAAAGCCGACCTTCACTCTCCATTTGACGATTCAAGCAGACCTAGCTAGATGTATATGCTCAGCAGTTCGCAGCATCAAAGGCTGTCAGTCAACATGTACTACGGTAAACCATAGTCAGTAACCCATCATTAAGCACCTTGATCCTTAAAGGGGCGTCTGGTGTGAAACACTTTCCTGGAGATGCTGTTCAATATTCGACTTAAAGGTCTAATCAAATGGGTCAAAACACCAAGGAATGATGGGAGTTTAAACCGGACTGAAGCCAGCAGCCTATGTACAGCACCCCCTGTGGGGGGGGGGGGGGGGCTTTAAACTAAGCAAACTCAGTGTGGAAAAAAACAAACAGGAAACACTGTTTTAAGTCCAAATTTTGCTGAGGTCTGAATTTTAATTAAACCCAACAGTAAATCACTAAGGTTCTGTGGGAAGATAGATAATATTTGCACGCATTTAAAATAAAGCATGATAAATGGCATCCAAATTGCTCTGACAATTTTCTCTGCAAAGTGATCGAAATCGTCCATAACAGCTTCCATACAAGAGGGCGGGTGAATACACAGCTTTGAACTCGATCTATCTCCATTAAAAAGCATTTAAAGTGAATTACTCAGACGGGATGTATACATATATAAGTCGCCTTCCTCTTCAGATTAAAACAACTGCCATGCTAATTAGTATGAAATTACCACAGAGCCAGCGAGTGAAGTCGTCTCCCAGCATTTTTTGCCCTCCTGCTAATTAGCTAGCCTGATACCCAGGCGAGCCTGAGGAGAACGGTGCTGAGAGACGGAATTAGCGGAGCAACACCCGTCCAAATTACCCAGAATTACCTTCCCTGAGACAGCGGAGAGCCAGCAGAATGAGAACAGCTCAGATTCTTTCCGGCGGACCTGCTTCACACAATTACACGGCTGTCACACGCTGGTGCACATCCCAAAAAAAGGGCAAGAAAACACACGTGTAGTGAAGCACAACATACTGGGATTTATCTGTAAGGAGCCAGCACCTGTTCTTCACTTATGGGCTTTATCATCATTTACCATGTGACGTGAAGCAAGAATACAAGATCACCTACCAAATCAAATTTCAGAGGGGGTTAGTGGGAATGGTAAAGAGTGACCTGTCAACCAGGACCAAGGAAAAGGTAAAGAAGGATTAAAGATTGGGAAGAAGACCAGGTACTAAAGGATAAGGGATGGTAAAGATGACCGGGTACCGGAGGATGAGGGATGGGGGAGAGGACCGGGTACCGGAGGTTGGGGGATGGGGGAGAGGACCGGGTACCGGAGGATGAGGGATGGGGGAGAGGACCGGGTACCGGAGGATGAGGGATGGGGAGAAAACAACAGACAAGGTAGAAGACTGGGACAGAGAAGGGGACTGGGTACCACTGGGCTAAAACACCACCTTCCTTAAAGGTTTACCATTTGTTAGGAGCAACTATAGCCCTACACCTATAAGCACCTGCAAAACTCATGAATGACAGTATGACATCCAACAGCAAAGTCACAGATCATTATAATTCTTCTCATTTTAATCATGTAAGCCTGTGTCCCCCACGGAGAACAAAGAGTCTTTTTTTCTTTGCAGGGAAAATGGTTTTCTGGGGGGGGGTGGGGGTTGACAGGTCCATCTCAAATGCTATCACCTGACTTTCAGTGCCACTTCATGAGAGACAGGCTCGCTGATTCTCCCGTCAGTAATTACTTTTCAATTGCTTAGCTTGTGCATTGATATTTCAGGCCCAGTCACTTTACATTCATTTTCCTGTCCTGTGAAAGCATCACCCAGGGCACCTTTAAATGCATCCACCGGCCTTCATCAATGCCCATCGCCATAGCAACAGCCACTCCAGCTCTCTGCTGGAATGCTAATGACCGTCAGCGCCCCCGGCAACGAGACAATCAGAGCAGCAGAAACCCTTTCCTGTTCCTTGTCCCCCCTCCACCCCCGGCGGGAGACAGAGTCCCTCGGAGGGGCTTGTTACAAACGAGCAAGGCGACAGGCTCTTCTCGTGTGTGTGTGTGTGTGTGTGTTTGGGGCTGACTTGGGGAGTGCGTCCTGTTGGGGGGAGCAGTGCTTTTAAAAGGCTCCCCCCACCCCTAAAGGGAAAGTCATAATGGATGTAAATCCTGTCAGGCCCAAATGAAAGGTGCCCTACACCTGACACATAACGTTTCACTGCCTTAAAAATACATTTTAAAAACCACTTTTAATTTCTTTAATCTCACTTAATCCTGCTGTTCACCGGCCATTCCCACCACCGCATGCTGCCTCCCACGACTCGCATTTCCCACTTTGTGTGGCGATATGGACGACCAGCTACAAAATGAGGATGGCGGTTGCAAGTTAAACATCCCATTACCTGCGTCCCTCCTGGAGGAGCGAACGGCCCCGGGGTCTGCAGGGACCCCCAGCACAGAGGGCGAAGGCGTGTTTAAGCCCTGCTGTCTGATTCCATTCGTTACCATCTTCATTAAATCGGCGTAAAGCACATGTTCACAAACAGCGCAGTGCCTCGGGGGAGAGTCCCTGCTCTGCCGACACCAAGCTGACGAGCAGGGGACAGGACAGGGCAGGACCATGAATTATTGATGCCTCTATTTTCCCCGTGCTGTTTGGCTGTTACTGTTCCCACTCTCTGACTTCAATTAGGCGGTTATGTTACCGAAAGCATGCAATAGGCAGCTCCCCATAATGTTTTGCCTGTAAACGCTCACGATGATGTTTTTTTTTGGAGCACTTTCACTTTCAGAAGCTTGGATACGCGGAAGTAGGCCGGCGCTGGCAGTCCCGGCCCTATAAATAAACCTCACATTAATCCTTTTTTGGTGAAAGCTCTGGGATTGATTAACAGGGCCTTGTGTAACAGGAGCCTCATAATGGCCGGCACAAGTGACGCGGCTGCCATTTTGGCTCTGGTTCTTTCTCATGAAGATCCCTTTCATCCTGATGCTGCCCCACACCCTCCCCCCCAGGCAGAAGGACGCGGTTACAAACGTAGACCAGGCTCTCATTGCGTGGGAATGCCCCCGATCCTCAAACGACGCTGAGATCGCCGCGCATGATGTGTTAAGCTGGGAGAAACGTGATAGGCTGACCGATGTAATGTGGGCCGAGGCTCCGATTATCATTGGCCACAGCGCTGACGGGGAAGGGGAGGGGGGTGGGACTCTGCATGACAACAGGAAGGAACAAAGCAGACTCATGCACCTCACCACAGGATGCTGCCTGGGGGGATGAGAGTGGGGGGGGGCAGGGTAAGACAGGGCAAACAAGGAGCTTAGAGGAGAGAAAATGAAAAATGAGGGAGGGAGACAGGGCAGGAAGGGTGGGGTGAAAGCAAGAGCATGCTGTCACCCCCTTCAAAGACGTTTGGGGAAATGGAGCTGGTGAAGAAGTTTATATCATGGACGAGTCTGACAGAGAAGATGTGGCGGGGGGGGGGCAGTGAGCTTGCGGGGCAGGGGGTACTATATGCTTTTCAGACAGATGCATATTTTACTCTGCCAGTGAAGGTCAGTGAAATTAACCCGATTCAAGGGCGCAATTACACTGGCACAGGAAGCCAGGCTATCATATCTGCAGAAGCCCGTCAGAGCACAGCCGGAAGGTCTCGGAGGGCTCAGAAGAGCACGGTCTCCGAGGGATGGGGGGGCCCGCGGCCCATGCCGGCGACACCCCCCCCTGCGCAAGTCCATGAATTCATTAATCACCAGTCGGCCCAAAAGCAGCGGTGCTGTGAGGCAGCTGGCCGCCTGGGAGCCGGGGGGGCAGAGCAAGCGGGGCGGCGGAACGGGAGCAGGCGGGAGGCAGGAGGACAGCAGACGGGGAAGGAGACGCAGGTCATAGAAGGTTTAGCAGCAAGAGGAAGAGACAGGGTGAAGAGGGTGATGGATAGACAGAGCGGGAAAAAGACAGCGAGAGAAAGAGAGATGAAAGAAAGATTTATGTGGGTGACGAGCGGCTCAGGAAGACGGCGCACGCTCTGCTCCTGCACGTGACCCAGGGAGTCTGACGCCTGTCACCTGACCACGTCACTCCCTACGCAGCCACCAGGCTCCCTGGCACACGCCCGCATACGCACCACCGGAAAGCGCAGACGTGCCACCATGTCCCGCCACAGGCTGCCGAAGGGCCCCGAACAAAACACAAAAAAACTAAACACGACAGATACAGAGACAAACAGGCTTAATGGCCGCTTGTGGAAGCCCCTCCCCAAGAGAAACACAAAGGCAAGATCAGGTGGCATATATGTAATCTTTCAATAGCGGACCCCTGGAACAAATTACCCTAATTTTATTTTAATTAACCCCCCACTCTGACAGAACATTTTATTAGACCTTCAGGGGCCTAGGGGCTCCTGACAAGAGGAGATAATGTAAGCGAGCTTCATCTCCATGCATTTCATGGTGGTGGTGGTGAATCTGACGGGAACCCTGAAATGCCCCACCCATCCCCCCCCTCGCCCTGCCAATCCGGTCAGCAACCCTAACCCCACTGGCTGAAAGCTATCGCAAAGCGATAAAATGGAATCAAGCCAGCCAGGATGCGGAGGCCCACAGCTAGACAGAATCACATCTTCCTCCTCATCCTCCATCTTCAGCTTCTCTATTGAGGTCTCCAAACTCGGGGCGAAGCCAGAACCTTCCCTCAGTTCACTGGTTCGACAGGGAGCTGTTCTATCACGAGCCGAATATGCCGTTTTTGTCTACGTCGTGTCTGCGTTCACTCTGCAACATCCCTTGTCGCAGAGGAGATGTGCTGCTCTGCATAGCCGACTTTTGGTCACATGGACAGCAGCCCGGATTTAAGCGAGCCCCGCGCGGTGTCTGGGTGAATGTGGCTGGCATGCCCAGCGCAGGGAGCCATTGGTTCCCGCTGACGAGACCTTCAGGGTGCCCAAGTTGCACAGTGGTTCCCAAAGTGACATTTCCCACACAACCAGATTACAGTGGATCCGGCAATGTATTAAACGGCTCCCTGTTGACGTGGGTAGGACACCCTGTGGCAGGACGGCTTCAGAACCCAGAGCGGAACCAAAGAGCTGGGGGTGGTGTTGCCGGTGGGAGGCGTTTGTGGGGTACACCGTGTGCGCTATACACCGATGGCCAGCAGTCAGACATTCTGTGGTTAATTACAAAGGTGTGTGGCCTGAGGGAAATAAAAAGCATAACGCATCAAAACACGGATGTAAGAGAGGAAATGCAGAAAATTAAATAAAAAAAAAAAAAAGGCTGAGAAGAAAAGAGGACCGGCGTAATAGTCAGAAAGCAGGAGCAGCGAGGAATCGACGTTCACCTGCAGGACGCACGGAAAAGCAGCCGGCACAGAAACGAAAATAGAAAGGAAGGACACGTGGAGGACGAGCCCATTTGCAGAGCACCCTGCGGCCTCAAAGGAGGGGCTCTTAATCCCACCAATCAGAGCACAGTGCCGCTCGTTCCCGACCCCCAGCCCCTCCCCCAGGCTTACCTGTGTATGCCACGTTCTTGGGGTTTCCGTAGGGGGTCCCGGGCTGGACGGGACTGTAGACCGGGTTCATGGCGGAAGACAGTCTGCTCTTACTGAAAGACAGAGTGAGGATGCATGAATGAGGTGAGAGAGAGAGGGAGAGGGAGAGGGAGGGAGAGGAAGAGAGAGAGGGAAAAGCATTTAAAATAACACGAGAAAGGTAAAGACTCCCAAGAGACCATGTGTACAATGCAGTGCACCGTATCCCGGTAAAATCTGTCATGGTCAAGGTCATAAGAAGACAAACATGGAGGGGACTTTCCCCATTTCAGAAATTCTGCTGGGTCTTCAGCCCGTTCTGAACGACAAACCCAGGCAGCCTTCAGCTCCTCTTCCCCTCCGCTGTGCCGGACGGTGTGATGGTAGCAGCGTTGGGCGTGAGAGGGACCCTCCAGCCCGTGAAAGGCAGCTCCCCTAACTAGCTTTTGTTTTACGGACCCCGTATTCCACACATGCGTTTTTTTCCTTGTGAGATAACGATTCTGCCAGAAGATGAACTGCTCTAAAGGGACTCGCAGACACGCACAGGAGCCCGGGTGTTCTCGGAGAAGCCGGGACACACCGATGGTTAATTGACTGTGGCTAACCGACTTCCGCTCAAGGTCACGGGACGCCATCTTGGAAGGCAAAGCAGGGGCTTCTGGGAATTCCTCACCTATAGCCAAAATGGCATTCATTTCAGGACACTATTCACCGCTGTTCAGCTCACACGCCGACATATAAACCTGCACAGCTGATGCTGTGGGAGTTCTTGCTGTTTTTGATAGATGTAGATAAACAGGCATGAACAGAGAACAGCCTCACAATAAAAACAAAGGCTTTCAGAGGACTCTCTCTTCCCCCCTGGCACAAGCGCCCCCTAGTGGTAGCTCGGAATCTCACCCCGGTGCTCCCAGACGCCCCGTTCACGCATGCATGACCCAGCCGATTACAGCCCGCTGCTGCCCGCCAGGCCGCACTCGCTGGCCCACGGCCTCGTCTCCGTCTGGCCACCCGGCCGTGAGAGCAGCCAATCAGCAGCGAGCCGGCTGTTGTCCTCCCTCCCCCATCTCTAAGGAGAAATACCCCCGTATGAAAAACCGGGGGGCGATCGACGGGCCGCTGTCCTTTTCGCTGGCATCTTACAAGGTCAAGGAGGCACCAACTTCGGACCTACAGCCGTGTTTATGGTCCCGGCACATGGGCAGGGGGCTGTTCTGGGGCCCTGCACTCAGGCAAGCCCACACGCGCTACACGGCCAGACACAGAACCATGTGACTTAGAAACCCACCAGGACACCATGTGACAGGCCTGTCGCGGGCCAGCGGAGACCCCGGATCAGGCGTCAGAAGCAAAGCTGGGAGGAAAGCCACTCCCCCGAGTGACAGCTGGCCTCCACGATCCCGGCGGCCACCCACATGGGTGACAGGTGACACGCCAGTCAGTAAGGAGCCCCCCGCCCCCCACGCCGGATGTAAGGAGATTGCAGCTTTCATTTGGTCCAAACCAATCAGAGGTACAGGACACTGCAGAACACGTGCGTGTTACAAGGGGGGGGTGGAGGTGGACGACAGCCTCCTATTCAGGCTTTCAGGAGGGACCTTTAAAGTGCCACCCATGTGACCATAACAGAACCAGGTCACACGAGGAGTAGCAGAGGGTCCTGGTGAAAGTGACCAGAAACAGCCCTACCCCAAGGGACACAGGACACTGACCGACCTCCATCTGGCATCAGAACCCTCAAAGTCTTATGGGACGGGCTGCGAAGGGGACGTTCCCCCCAAAAAACAGCCAGGTGATGGGTAAAAAAGTCATTGAGAATGTCCCATAACCACCCCCCCAACTAGAAAGGAAGCAAGTCATGTTATCAAAGGACAGCAAAGCAAACAGACAGACGGGCGGACAGACGGGCGGACAGGTAGCATGCGGGTGGTGAGATTCAGTTTATTCTGTACCAACACCTGAGTCTCCAATCAGCACAGGGTAGTTTAATGGTGGTGTGGCATGGGGCAGTTATCTTTACACACAGTTCAGCTGGAGGTGACATTTAAAGGTGGGGTTTGGCGTGGCCAGGTGGGGGGCGCCGAGCTCGAACCCACGGCCCCGCCGGGAGCCGGGCCGGAAAAAACACACGGGGTGTCACACTGACCTCTTCAGGTTCTGACAGCCGTCGGGTTGGTACAAGAAACTGAATTTGTCAGTGGGTAGACTGCCTGCCATTCTGGGGAAAGCTAATATGGGAGAATGGATAAGCGATCTGCAAAATAATACAGCGAGAGGTTATGATTAAAGCGGGCCGGCCATGCGGGGCAGAGCACAGCAGAGCACAGCAGAGCACAGTATAGCACAGTATAGCACAGTAGAGCACAGTAGAGCACAGTAGAGCACAGAATAGCACAGTATAGCACAGTAGAGCACAGCAGAGCATGGCAAAGCACACAAGGCGTAGGCCGGGGGGGCGTTAGCACTAAAGCAAAATACAGACACACACATTCACACACACACACACACACACACACACACAGACACACAGACACACAAAGACACAGACATGCACAGATACACACATTTAGACGCACAAACAGGTATGAGGGCGTAAAAGCTCATAGCAAACTGCAAATATGGATTCCTGTCCATGCAAACACACCACAATTATATAACACAGAAGCACAATTATTAGGGGGCTACACAAGACCCCACACCCTAATGTGTAACTATAGGCGCCTAAACACACTAATACAATAATACAGAATTCAGTTACACTCAACCTCAACACCTATCCATGTGAGACTGCATGATTTGGGGGGGGCTCAACCCAACAAAATTTAACAAACACTGGGTCTCGGAGATGGGGGGGCATCACCTTGGTTTCTGAGGGGCCCATGAGCAGCCGAGGGGGGGGGAGTAACCCCACCATACTCATGTTTTTGATATGGCCCTCAAGCCCTCCCAAACCCCTCCTCCCATAGCAGTCTGATATTATCCTACCCTGCTACCCCCCTGGTGCTGTATCTGCTCTGTCTCAGACACATGGTGTGTGTGGCGGGGGGGGTGGGCACCATAAACCATGATCCTTTCCTGCCTTACAAAATGGCCCTCTCATTAATTCATACACACACACACGCACAGACATACTCATACTCGCACGCACGCACGCACGCACGCACGCACGCACACACACACACACACCGCTCTACACCCTTGACCCCTGCCCGTTACCTGCCTGCAAAGTGCAGCTGTAACAGAGGATAAAGACACAGACCTGGGGTGGGTGGGGGGGCTGCCTACCTGCAGAATTCACAGCTGTGTGCGAGCATGTGTCTCTGTGAGTGTGCCTGTGTGTCTCTGTGGGTTTCCATAGATCACATTTGAGGACCAAATTGTCCCCAAGGTGTAGTAAAACTTGAAATTTACCTACTTTTGGGGACATCTTTTGAGGTCCACATTTGGATAACCTCAGATTTATAAAAATCTGTGAATGCAATCAAAAAAGTAAAAATGCCAAAAGTCTTGTATTTG
>JAODLC010000040.1:2032597-2042847 GCA_026781145.1 Hippopotamyrus pictus | reverse complement strand
CCAGCAGGCCTCCCTCCCACCTGACGAATGTCTGTCTGGGCATAACGAATGTGTAATTACCGATGTCAACCTGGGGAGGTCCACGGTGAGCACCAGCTGGGGTTCTGCCCGAGGTGTTTGTGGATCTGAGCCAAAGACCTCGTGGAGATTGTCAGCCATGACAGTGGCAGGTTCTCCAAAGCTCCCCGGAACGCTGGTGGGAGGACTATGAGGAGATGGATCTTGCCTGTGACAGCAGGAGAATAACAGTGGTGTGTCATGTCCTGCCTTCCTGATTGATAAGAGACCTGGCTAACCTAAAATAGCCCAGGAGCTTGGCTGTAAACGTGCTACATCGTGAGCCACCACACACATAGAGGATGTTGTGGATAAACCAATCCCAGGTACACAGATTTCCTGTGGTGCATTCTGGGAAAATACAAGTGAAGTTTGTTTAGGAAAAAGCTGATCCATGCTTTCTGGGTCGAGAAGCAATTTGGCAGTATTGGAGAAATTCTGAACTAGATATGGGGGGGGGGGGGGTAGGCTTTCTTTTATGCTAGGTCTCTCTCAAACATGCTTCCGATAAGCGTCATGAAAATCAATGGGCTTATTCAGGGTCCGGTGGTGTTATTGGGACACCATGGACGCGTATCAAAGACTGCAGAGCAGAATAGTGGACTCTGCCTCTTCGCAGTGCCTCATAACGCATCTTTTATCTCACATCGATCGGTGATGCGGGGTCACCCATCCAAAGCAGCTCCAGGCTCCAGGAGTTTTTATTTCGGCAGCAAAGTTTTCAGCATAAAAACACTTTACTTATTCACACTATTTTTAATTCTTAACGCTCACAGTGTTATGCTGATTTTCTGTGTTCCATGCTTGGGTCTGACGACGGCGGGTGGGGTGAATTTCCTACCCATCCACAAGGGGGAGACAGGCCTGAAGTGTCCCAAAGTGAAGGATGTAATTAAGAGGACTGATACTTTCCTTAAGAGGTAACATGAGCTCACTCTCTGGAGAGAGACAAACAGCAAGTGTATTGTGAGCTGAAGTCTGTATGTTCTTCCCCTATGATATAAATATTGACATTTAATTGGTACAGGGCGTTTGATTTTGCCTGGCTCCGCCCCCCTCCTTACAATGCCCCGCCCCCATAAAAGGATGCTTTTGATCTTGAGCTTATTGATCAAGGACCATGACATCATCTTTTATTTACATTCCACATCTCCATCATGGAACGCTAGCAATTTTCCATTCTCCATGAGAACCACAGAAGACACTGTGATTCATCAGGGATGGGGGGGGTGGGCATTTACTGTTGTCACGACAACAGTGATATTATTGTGACGGGCCCACAGTGTTAGCATAGCGGTTTAGTGAAAATGCTGGCCGCAGAGTGTGTGTGCATGTCTCTGATTTGCAGCATCTTTAGAAGGGACTTATAGCAAAGTGGGTGTGACAGTATGTGGGGCTGCACACTTTTCAGCCAGAATCAAGAGACCACAGAATCACTGTACATCATTTAGCATAGCACAAGACATGCGCTCACATGTTATTGGCTGACTCTGGTGTCACTCTTATCACTGACAACCCATCCAGCATCAGGCACTGGACGTCTCGGCTATGACGTGTTTCCGAGGGTCCGCCTTCTCCTTCCTTGTGGATTGTTGTTTTCACTGAGACGTCAGGTTCAGACTGTGATGCACTGGGCTGCTAACCCGAGCCGCTGCCTTAGGACGCACAGAGGCGATGAATTTCAATTAAAGACTCGAGGACGCGGAAGAGAGAGCCGTCCAGGGGCGACGCCCGTTTTAAGTGCTGGCGTGTGGGGGAGGCAGGCTTTGGCTCCTCTGAGAGCGCAGACACGTGTTCCGTCTAAGTGGCTGAGTTTCTGGGACTGTGCATCTGACGCAATCCAATGCAAGCCCACCGATCCTGTCATGCTCCCTCTGAAATGACCCCCAGAAGTGACAGTGTGCTTGTTTTGAACAGAGGTCCTGGGACCAAATAGGGTCCATATTCCTGCCAGTCCTGCCCCCACCTCCCACCCATCCTCGCCGGGGATCCAGAGACAGCGAGTGATATTCGGGATGCGTCCGCGGTGTTTGGACTGGGAACCATTTTAGAAACTGCCCTGAAAAGTGTTCTGGGGACATGAGTGTCAACATGTGACAGTCCTGTGACATCGTCCCCATGGCGATGATAGCCGACGGGTCCATTGGGATACGGTCGGGGTCTGAGACACACTGTCCTGCGGCGACGGATCCGCTAAGATGCTGGCAGGTGGCTCAGCAGAGGACAGAGAGGCCGAGGGAGGGGTCCAGCGGGAGCGTGACATCGGGACACCTTTATCAAGCGCGCACAGGCGGTGCCCCCCTCAAAGGAAAGGCCTCACCCGCTCTCCCCCGCCTGCACGAAGAGCAGCCAAGGGCACAGACACTTTTAGCGAGGGCACAGACCATAAAATCACTGGCGGGAAAAAGCAGGCTTTTAGCCTCCAGTGGGCGGGAATGCAGTGTCTGCCAATCACCTTTTTTGGTTTAACCCCGTGGGAGCCAATGAGGGTACAGACAGGAAGTGTGTTAAGCCAGCTAATGACTGGCAGTGGCCTGTCCAAATAACAGCGCTTAGGAGGAAAATCTCCGCTCATTATTTATCACATCCAGACGCATCGCCATTTACGTATCGTGCCGTTTGGGATAGAGCGTACCGTCTATCTATGGCTTTGGACCATCAGCGTTGGTAAATGTTGATTTAAAACACCATCAGCAATGTGCTGCACATCTTGGGAAGTGAATGTGGGGTGGGATGAAGGAACGAAGACGTGTGTGATGTTATGTGCCGCCTGATTCCCATTTTCCCCCCCGTTAATAATCATCCCAGATCCAACCCAGAATGTGCCTGCAGGTTCAGACCTGTCGAGGTCTCCGAGGTCAAGCATGTGTGGCTACACAGTGATTTATAAAAACGTCGGCCCATGATTAAAGATGCCTGTGAGGTGCAATAGCTATATTAGTGCCTGAAGGGGGCGCCAGAATGCAGACAGTATGAAACCTCCAGAGTCAAAGCATCCGGGTGAAATTAGCAGGCTGGTCACAGTGCCTGGAATGCAGGCTGAGTCTGGATTTGGTTGGGACCGTGATCTCGGGTCCGGGCCGGATGCCTTGAACATCAGACTCAGCTAATCGAAGCACGGCGATGCTCTCCCAGGGACAGGCTTAACGATGGGGTTAGCGTTAAACTTTACGAGGCGACCTTTAAAGCACAACCGCTAATAGGGTGTTAAAATAATATCGATCAGCACAACCAATTAGGAAATAATGGATGCTTTTTATGGCAGAAATGCTGAACTCTCCAGGTTTTGCTGTTAATTGATTTGGTCATCTTGTGGGATCTGAAATTTTTAATTGTCCAATTACTGCATGTTTCTGCACGTCTGCAGAGACTCCTCATCGTGGCATGCTGCTGTTTTGGAAGCGCAAACGCGTTACAGACACACGGGGAGTCGGTTTATTGGCAGTTTATAATTTATAAAGCCCTGCCGTCTTATAATAGGAATCCATTTTGAACTGTTAATACACCATTATGGTGACTTACGGAGTGTTTAGTGCGACGTTTACGCCGGGGAGGCGTGGCAGCTGATGAGATCACACCATTAATAGCATGAGATTGGACAGACTGCAACCCTGCCAATTACCATGCACAGCCACAGGGGACTCCTTCCAAAAGCCATTCAAGAACCGTAGAAAAATGCGATGCACGTTCTGGTTATAAGTTAATAGCTGGTTACTAGTTTAAAGTGGTTCTCGGATAATAGATTTGTAATTCATCGCTTCCTCTGCACGGCTGAGCCATGCTGTTCATCCTCTCCTTAATTAGCCATTCCAGCTGCAGGACTCATCTGATGCCTTTGATGACTGCGATAAATATCGCTTCCCTGGGGAGGCCAGGGAGATGAGAGAGACAGAAATGTACGATAAAAACCAGATAGCCGCATTGTTGTTTTCTAGTTTTGCGGAGCGCTGGATTTGATAATGCGCACGCAAATAAATAAATGCCATTGTCGCAACTCTTTTGGGGACCTGACCTTTGGAAGTGGAGAGTGTTAAACTGATATTAAATCGCAGAAGGTTTGGGGGGGGGGGGGTGGAACAGAAGATCATGCATGCTGAGGGTGGAAATAACAAAGGAGAACAAGAGAGGAACCACCATGGAGGAACACCAACTGCTTCAGAGAGAGGAAGTAGAGCAGGGGCATGCAGAGACCTTCAGGGAATGTTGGAGGTCTTCTGGGAGATTCTGAGATCTTCATATAACTTCAGGCAGTTTCACAGATCTTCACAAATTTTAGGCGGCATCTTCACAGACCTGCAGACAGCTTCAGTCTATTTCAGAGTGTGCCAAGCTATTTCAGACAGCTGCAATCTATTTCAGACAGCTTCAGATATTTTGTACAAGCCTTCAGACAGTTTACGTCTCAGAATAAACCTGCAAATTACACACATTATTTCTCTGTGTGAATGATTTGGTTTCTTGTTACTGATTTTTTAGACTCCCAGCAATGACACCCTTAACCCAAAGCTATACCCAGCCCTGACCCTAACCATAAGTAACCCAAGAAAGTACAAGACTTTTGGCAT
The DNA here is from genome assembly GCA_026781145.1 of Hippopotamyrus pictus. NCBI lineage: Eukaryota > Metazoa > Chordata > Actinopteri > Osteoglossiformes > Mormyridae > Hippopotamyrus > Hippopotamyrus pictus. Next base: position 2,038,225 of record JAODLC010000040.1, on the reverse strand, counting down.
TTTAGTCCCCGCGACCCAGAAGGATAAGCGGTTTGGACAATGGATGGATGGATGGATGGATGGATAGTTTTCTGATTGCAGTCACGGATGTTTATAAAATTAAGTTTTCTTTGTGAGGACTGAAAAGATAGTCCCCACAATGTCAAAATACCATATTTTTATCACATTCTGGGGACATTTGGTGTGCACAATGTAATCTATATATGACCCCCCCCCCTTCCCCACACACACACACAAGTGACACATTGAGAGATATTTTAGTATGATTTGGGTGGAGGAATGACTGATCACCACACTGTCCAAAATCTCCCACACACTCCAGTTTCTGTGGGCCCTTTATGAAATATTTAACGATTGACTGAGGCGGAATTCCCCATGGATGGGGTTTAATCTGGGAGAGAAGATGCTGCAGTATCTGTTCTCTTCTGGATAATATTAAAGGAGTCTCTTATTTGTGTTCTTTCCCCTGGCTTCTCCTTCTCCTTCCTCGGCAAAGCGATGTTCACGTTTGCAGTTACAATTGTTCAGATTCTGTTCTTGCTTTCGAAGCAGGAATTGGCTATATCTCTCTCATGTCCGCTAATGTGGGCCTAAGGGCCGCAGCCAAGCCTCCGGTCCCCTAGAGGGCACCCTCTGCAGATGGCAGGGCTGCTGGGACTCAGTGATGGTTTGATGTCAGGCTCCTTCCGTCTGGGTCCAGGCACTGCGGATAACGGGGCGGCCGAGCCAGTGTGAACACGCGTGATGGTGCGGTGTGTGTGCGTGTGTGTATGCGCATGTGCCGAGATTCATACAGAGCACACAGCATGCGCACACATACGTGTTTTCATGCGCAAATGTCACACTGTATTCTGTATCAGCGGCAACGTTACATTTCAAAAGAAATGTAAATGCTACAACACTGAATAAATGCATTTAAATTATAACTTATTTTTATTAATGCTGGGGTCAGTGTCAATTGTTTCGTGAAGTGTATTTTTATTGGAAACATAAATAAAATAACGGCAAAATCATAAACATGAAAATTGGCTAAGCAGTAATGGATGGATAGGTGATTATGAATGTGACTTTGAATCCCCCTGGTTTTGACACTTCTGAAAAAGCAATATGTCCTTTTGTCTATGGAAACAAAGGGAAATTCATTATTTTACAGCAGGGAAGCAACAGAATTTTAAGAAAGTTGTTTTTCGGTCTTGCAAAGGAATTATTTAAAAAAGTAAAAGAAAATGATGAAAATAATGATGAGGGTGAGGAAGCGCAATAACCCGCAGAGGAAGGTGCCCGTTGGACGTGACGCACAGCACGTCAGTCACACCACGCGCGCGCACCCCAGAGCGCCCACTGCCGGTCATTCGGGGATGTCCTCCTTTGCGGTTTCATATATTCAGAAATTTTTTCGCCTTAGAGAGTTGGTCTCTGAGGCGGTATGTGCAAAAGGCTGCATAGCCCGTATCGGCACGTAAAAGTATGACAGAAGATAAATAAAAATGATGAGCGATTTTTATATTATTATTTATTTCAATGTGTAATTTTGATTTTTTTAAGAGCCACATTTCAGACTCTGTGCTCGCACGTTCACACTGCAGCTTTCTCTTCGCTGAAGCAGGTGGAACGTAGCAGGAAAATGAAAACAAATAACTGAGAGCGTCCTGAGCCGCAGGCTACGGGCTGTCTCAGAAAGGGGAAGTAGATCACTCATTCTGACAGCGCTATGAAGCCCGGGCTTTATATCGAGACAAATGAACCCCTCAATCTAATTTGGAATGAAACCGGGCCACCTTTACTTAAGCCTAAGGCGCAATATCGCGCACGAAGACTCGGGAGCGCGCCGCACACCTGCTGCGTGCGGGGAGCGCGCTCTTAATTTCTGCGCGTCGTCGAGGGAAATAAAAAAGGAGCGGATGCGCTTGTAAATACATCAGTGCGCTCCTCTTTCATTTCCCGGAATTAAAGTGGCGCCGCAGCTCAGGCGGGAACAGAAGATTCATGTGCGAATAACGGAGGTGAGATAAAATACGGTGGCGCGCTGGAAATTCAATCAGAGCAGCTGGGGGTCCGGTCCTCGCCTACGGCTTATCGCAACTAGAAAAGCGTCACTCCGAGGCAGAAGGGATTAGGCCCCCAGACAGCACATCAGAAGGTTGTGAGTTTTAGTTCCCAGCCGGCGCCGTGCTTGGTGTGAATCCTGATGGAGCCGGCTTCTCTCCTGCCGAAGTGCCTCTGGATAAGACTTTGCTCTTGCAGTGGATTACAGAGCATGTGTGAGACTAAATGTCAGTAATATAAAACTGCCCGCTCCATAAACACCTCTCGCTACTCGCTGGTGCTGGTTTAAAGTGCGTGCATGAGTGTGTGTCAGTGTGCATATTTCAGGCATCAGTACATCTCTGCTCCTCTTGTTAATCTCACCGTTTCGACTCATTTTGCACCTGCAGGGCTGCTCTCCAAATGCAAAAAAAGTAAACAAAGGTAGGAGCCTCAGGAAAACTTCAAACGAATCTTTAAATCAAACAGACTAACAAACTGACATAAACCAGTCCAGACAAGGTGATTAGTCCTTCACCGTGTTTTCAACGCTCACATATCTGGGCCTGATCTTCTGAAGTGTAACTGGGACGTTTTGATGATAAACATCTCCACTGCCTCTGACTTCAGTTGAAGCACTTTCAGAGATGACACTAGGTTTTCTGAGTCTTCAGCCACCAAACGAAGGTTCTAAGCCGCCCACATCCCTCGGGGCCGCGGTGGGTGGTGGTCAGAGGATGCTGTGAAGGACCTTCCTGCAGGCGAGCCAGGCACTGCCTGTCAATTTTTCTGACTATTAACTATGAATGCCTGCAAATATATATTATCTTTAGGACGTGAGTCTCATAAACAGCTAGTAATATATAGAATGCTTTGGTGTGACTGCTTAATAATGAGCTTTTATTATGGGCTTTTAAAAAATCTATTTTTAGACACTGTGTTTTTTCTTGAGCCAGTGTTCCTGTTATCCAAACTAGCTTCTGATGGATTCCTCTCCGGAGATTATGGGATGTTTAGCAGCATCGGTGAGCGGGTGTGAAATGACCTTCTTTCATCTTTTTCTGTGTTGCTTACCGTGTGTGTGTCTGCGTGTGTGTGGATGTGTATGTATGTGTGTGTGTGCACATGTTTTTGTAATTATTACATTGTGGGGACTAAATTTCACCACAATGTGATAAAAACCTACAATAGTTTACCTTGTGGGGACATTTTTTTAATATGTACACTGTGTATGTGTGTGTCTGAGTGTGTATGTGTGTGTGTGTGGGTGAGCGTGTGTATGTGAGCGTGTGTGTGTGTGTGTGTGTGTGCGTGTGTGTGTGCGTCTACGTGTGACATTCACCTTCCCTGCTCTGGCTCCCTGGGTGTCCCCCCTCCCGCTATGCTGTGCCACTTCCTGTGGCCACGGCTCCGTTTCTGGGGACATGTCAGGCCAGATGTCTCACGAGACCCGGGGGGGCTGCCGCCCCCTAGTGGGGGACAGAGTGCCAGAGCCTTCCCCTTCTCAGCTGCCCCCCCCCCCATATCGGTCCCTCCTCTCTCCATCCTGTCATACCAACAGCAGTCTGAGCGGCATGCAGTTAGTGTGCAATGCCATTAGCATGCGGGCACCCAGATGCATGAGGGGGAGAGTCCCGCTGAGCGCGCATTCGCCGCATTCGCCGCATTACAATGCAGATATTATGGAGGCGGGGGGCCGGCGTGGTGTGGTCACCGTCTCCCGACCACTGTGGAGAGTGCGAGTTTTCTCTCAGGGACCATGCTGATGTTTCAGCTGAATATTAACTAGATGGCCTGCCTGGAGGGACCCAGAGTCCTTAACGGCGTAATTAAGCTTCTCCTTTCAATATCGCAAGGAGCTTGCTAGCCTTTGGTGCCAACCTGAGCTTCTCCTTAATGTCCCCTGGAGGAGGTGGTCCGTTTAACACCTGGAAGGACCATGGGATGGTTTAGGTATGCACTTCCTGATGATTGCACCACTGGAGCAAATCAAAACATCTTCTTCACTTCCTCTCTGCGTGAAAACGTAAATAAAAGTGACAAAGAGAGAAAGCAGGCAAGAGGGGCCACTCTGATTAAGTGTGACACCTTTAATCATGTGAAGCACCCCGTTACGTAATCTCTTCGGCGGCGAAAAATAATGTGGCGGCCTGTAGGTGTCGCTGTTGTACTGTTTAAAAATAAAAAATAAATTATGCGCGAGGCCTGTTACCAGCGGCTCTCATCTGAGACCACAACAAGCAGAGCAAATGCTGGTGTAGGTCACAGGAAAAGAGAGGGAGAATGAGAGGGTGAGAGAAGGATGGCGAAAGAGAGGGTGGAGGGAGAGAGACCCGAACGCCAGGTGTGACTTGGTCTTGGCCCATGGCCCTGCAGTGATTTGATCGGCCCCGAACGCGTGGTGGGATTTTTCAAGGAGGACACTGCTGTGTTTGTCCCTGTGACTCACCTCCAGTCCCCAGCCTGATTCCGTGTGGCCTTTGGTGCCACTGTACTACGACCCAGCTAGCTGCCCTTGCTAAACTGAGTCCTGGGCGGAGACTTGGGGAGCCGGTACATCTAGCTGGTGACGGATTGTCAGTGCGCACTGAGGCCGGTGGCGGCCGAGGGCCGGGGCTCCGCTAATGAGGGTTGGGTGTGTGGGGGCACCGTGAGGGGCAGTGGGCTTCCCCGCCGCCGGGACCCCCCCCGGGACCCCCCAGAAGAGCTCTCCTCCATGCTCATTCATAGTCTGAGCTCACAAGGCGACTGTAGCCTTCATCATTAAGGAAAAACACCATGTGTGCTTGCAGTGCAGCAATTAGCGTGGCTCCGTTATCACCCTCGTTCACTGGAGAGCGCCGCCGCGTGGCGATTTTAACAGGCCGACGAGTGAAGCGGCGTCACGAGGATGGTTCCGATGGTGATGGGGAGTGTAGGTGTCTGTGGCTTCCGACAGGTGAGCGTGGGGGCGTCTGCGTGGGGGCGTCTGCGTGGGGGCGTCTGCGTGGGGACGTCTGCGTGGGGACGTCTGCGTGGGGGCGTCTGCTGGTGGCATCGCCACGTGCCGGCTAACCTGAGAGCTGCCTGACATCAGTCACATCACACCCCTTATCATCCACCCACAGTTTAACCCTGGGGCTGCCCTGGACAACCCCCCCACCCCCCCATCTTTCCCTCTCTCTCAGCCAGAGGTGGACATTTCAGGTCCAGAAAGTAAAAATCCAAACCAGGATTTAGTTTCAACCAACCAGTTGAGCATAAAGAGTCACAGTCACAGAGTAGTGAATTATTTGGCTGAAACAAAATCCTGGTTTGGATTTTTACTTTCTGGACCTGAAATGTCCACCTCTGCTCTCAGCCATTCCCCCAACCCCTCCCCATATTGACCACCAGCCCACTGCAGAAGCACATTTATACATGGTGATGGGTGTAAAGTCCAATTCACTGCTTGCCACTTCAGTGCTGTGGCTGATACCTGTCAGTGAGACTGATAAACTGAACCCCCATGCTGGTCAGGGCTGCATGATGTTCATAGGTGTCAGTCAGCCTGCAAGTGTGTTTATGTGTTAACCAGTCTGCGTGTTTACCTGTGTGTGTGTTTACGTGCTAACCAGTCTGCGT
>JAODLC010000040.1:2015197-2032497 GCA_026781145.1 Hippopotamyrus pictus | reverse complement strand
GTTTACCTGTGTGTGTGTTTACGTGTTAACCAGTCTGCGTGTTTACCTGTGTGTGTGTTTACGTGTTAACCAGTCTGCGTGTTTACCTGTGTGTGTGTTTACGTGTTAACCAGTCTGTGTGTTTACCTGTGTGTGTGTTTACGTGTTAACCAGTCCGCGTGTTTACCTGTGTGTGTGTTTACGTGTTAACCAGTCTGTGTGTTTACCTGTGTGTGTGTTTACGTGTTTGTTTACGTGTTTACCTGTCTGTTTCTTGAAGGCTTCGCGTGTGTTTGTGTGTCTCTGTGTGTTTCTTCATGTGCCCCTGTGCGTGCGTGTGTGTCACCTTCCCCACGAGGGACCTCCCGGGGGCACAGCTGTGACCTCGCAGTGACGGCCTGTGCTCTGGGCCCTGGGAGCGTTCCCGGACAGGGGCACCATTCTGCCTTGGCGCGATACGGGAAGCAGGCACTGCCTTGGTTATGAAGCGGCACAGCGATCCCGTTTTCCAGTTACACGGCTGGGGGGCTGGGCAGGGTGGTGCAGTGGTTAGCCTGTGTGCAGTTTGCATGTTCCTCCTGTGTCAGCATGGGGTTTCCTCCAAGTGTTCCGGTCCACCCCCCCCCCCTCACAGTTTAAAAACATGCGGAGGGTAACTGGAGCTGTGTGTGAATGCAGTGTGAGTTTGCCCTTGATGGCTTGGTGTTCCATCCCCCTGCCCTGCACCCGTAGGCTCCAGACTCCCCACAACCTTGAATCGGACAACAAAAGGAGGGAAAGCCCTTCTATATCAAGCTCTCACTTTATAAAATGGCCACATCTATGATTTATACCTTATCGCCCTATTAGTGTTGCCATCGGCTCCATGTTGGTACTCTGTGCATCACCTGTTGTTGCTATGGAAATAGAGGTGATTGTGGGTACTTGTGTTTTGTTGCTCATGCCTCTGATGTAGATGAGCACAAAGCTGGAAGTCGCACGGACATTTTCCTTGGCAAAGAGACGTTTAAGAAAGCACTTCTTTCACAGCTGCTATGGCTCCGGCCAGCACACACACACAGTGCTGCTGGCTTCTTTGGTTTCGGGTGGAGTAATCCATGAAAGCCCCGTCTGGCAAACTTTTACCTCTGGCCCTAATATGGCCGTGACATTAGTCAGCTCGTCTACGCTAAAGAGATTTTGGTGCAAATCTCAACCACCCCCAGTGCGTGGAAGATGGGCCAGTGGTGAGGTAGGACCATGCTTGATCAGTGGCTTTCCGCCAGAGAGGAGATGATGGTCCTCCATGACACACTGAGGCTGAATCATACTTATTCCTACTTTCAGTTCATCTCTGCAGTGAATTCAGGTAGCGGCAGTGTGGTTTCTGCTTGCCGTTTTATCGAGGTCCCTGTTGGCCTTTCCAATCACTGCTGGATACCGTACTGGAACGATTAACACTGGCTCCACTGGATCGGATCTTTTACCACTGCTCCACCTGCTGGTCTGGTAGGGGTGTGCGTGGCATTGAAGGGGAGCGGGAACCGGGCAGTCTGGGACATGATGTGGAGGGCGGTTAGGGTCAGGTCAAAGGTCAGACGGGGGTCGTGTCTGGATGATACACTTCTCTAGCACGGATGTGGCAGCGAGATGAGATGGGAAAGAACTTTGATTGATAAACATGGAGGATAATATGTTTTAAATCCCTTAAATGATGAACAAAGCAGCCCTGTAAGTGAATTACCCAGCTCTCCTGTCACCGCGAACAGCTTTGCCAGGAATCTTCTGGGTACGTCCGTGTCCCCGTGCTGCGATGTCACGATGGCAGTGATGTAAACAAAGGCAGTGGATGGCGGGAGCCGTGCGAGTCGGGACAGCAGAGACGCTGCGAGGACGCGTGTCCCGATGGATGCGGCGTGGACTGTGAAGGACGGTGACATCACTGCCATGCAGCTCACTCAGCTTTGTTATTATCGCGGTGACTGTGTCAAGGAGCTCGGGTAGGAATCTGTAAATGCTACAGTGTGACGGTAGAGTTGGCGTTCCTCTCCTCTGTGTGTGTGAGGCAGGTGATGTCAGAGCTAAAGAAACATATTGCTCTCTTCCCACTTCGGCGGCCTAAACATCGCCCTGTTTTCCCCCGTGGGGAGGCTCAGTGGGTGTGAATGGCTCTTTCGCCCGTGACCCAGGCAGAAAATTGCTCCTATATTTGTGTGGAAAACCAGAAGTCTGAAAAGATCCGGACCTCAGTAAATGTTGGGAAATCACAAAGGAGCAGATGGGTGAAGGGAAGAATTGCCAAGGAAGTGAGGAATAATCCCACAGTTAGTATTAGTGACAAGGAGTCAGCCCCATTTTTTGTGGGAATCGATTCACTTTGTCCACACCTGATCTTAATGATTGATTAGTTAATTATTAATAGATTTATTTATTGATTAATTAGAATGGGAGTTACCCAGCCTTGTGCCCTGTGCCGCCTAGGATTGACTCCAAACACTCTTGCGACCTCAGCTAGGATAAGCAATTGGAAGGTCAATGGATGGATTCATATGAACACACAACAGACCTCCACCGCTCGCTGTAACAGAACATAGACCTCAGACAGCGATTCAGGTGCCTGTCGCAGAGAATATTCTAAGATTCACCACACATTTTTCACCTTATAAAAAAACAAGTCAGTAAATAAATGAGGATTATATAGATGCCCTTTGAGAGCTGGGTGTACCTCACATATGCATTTAATTTGCAGTTGCTTTTATCCAAAGTAGGATTAGTCACTCCCTGCAGCAATTAGGGGTTAAAAGTCTCATTCAGGAGCCCATCACTCAGCCGACCTGTGGTTTGAAACGGCATCCTAACCCACTGCCCCGCAAACGGCAGAACAGCACAGGATCGACGCGTCACCTGGTATCGGTGACCAAAATCACAGGCTCCTTGGTGCTGAAGTCGATCTTCCCGGAGACACGTTCAAAGAGGGACGAGGTGCAGTGTCAGAGTCACTGGCGCGCCGGAGTGTCGTGTAACCGTCACCCTCTGAGAGCGTCCTGTCTCCCTGTTCGTGGGGCCGGGCGGAGAGAAGCTGCCGCACACGACTGAAGCTGTCTATGGACTGCGTGGAGATGTCTTACTCGCTCGGGGGGGGGGGGGGGGATTCTGCCACTTCAAAATTCTGCTCTGGTGTGGGTGGGGAGAAGGATATCAGGATTGGCTAGGAACTATGAGAAGCTGGAGTGGAGGATGATGAAGATGATGAAGAAGATGGCTTCATTCACCATTTCTGCTAGTGGCTCCCCAGCTAACCATAAATCTATAATCCATAGTGCAAATATTATTTTCCCCAAAGTGTTTAAAGATGCAGTAAAGCTATATTTCTGAAATAAAGATGTTCGGTTATGTAACATGGCGGACGGGAGGCAGATGGTAGCTTTTCTTTAGACATTGGAAACACCCAGCTGAGCTGAAGGTAACCGCTTAAGGCAGCTGCATAAATATGAATGATTCAGCCTCTTCCCCTTACATATAACACCGACTGTCGCGCGTCCGGAAAGAGCTGCTCGACCGGGGCTGGACGGCCTGTCCCGGTAGCTCTGGGGCTGTTTGCATCACAGTGAAATCGATGGAGGGCGTTATGAAAGGCTGACATGCCTTTCATAATCTGCTGGAATATCAGGGCTGCGTCACACCGCCCCCCCCCGGATTAGCAGGCGGTGGCTACCATGAAAGCTGTCTGTGTAAATACAGCCCGATCTTGGGGTGAAAAGGACCGGCCCGACATGGAGACTGACAGGCTATATGGGTCCGCTGATCCCCTCATTAAAATTCTTAATCAGCGTATTAATCAGGAAGCCCATGATGTAGACGGAGGGATTAGGCTGATAGACTTCGCTCTGCTACTGTCCCGTGTGTCATTGCAGAGACCTACTTAACTGACGTGGTGCTTTTCCTGCAATCCTGCTCCTTTAATGGCTAAAGGGAGTCTGTCCCTGCCCTACCCCCTGGGGATTTGAACCCATAACCTCCCAGTTAGATGTTAAATCTAGAAGGGGTGAGTCTGCGGCCCCCTTCCAGTGACCGTGTTTCCGCGTGCTGGTCCTTCCTCACATGAGGAAGGGGATACTTTTGTCCCGGCAGTGCATCTGCACCCTGATCTCTGACCCGCCTAATGGTGTGTTTGGTAATGCTCTGTACACCAGGATGGGAATGAAACGGCCGCACAAACAAGACTGTGGGACCCTCAGTGATCAGCGGCCTTGTTTCAGCATCCCACAGAAACACAGTCAAAAGGGGAAGCAGCAGAGCGACAGGCAGTGAGAGCTTCTTTCGTTTGTCGTCTTCGGAACTCAGCCGTATAAATTGCGAGGAAGCAAAACAGGCCCCCAGACATTTATCCACTCATGTGAAGTGAACACACGAGATCCGGGGAAAGTTCTGAGGGCGCGCAGAGGCCTTCCGATGTGTGTCCGCAGTGCTTCCCGCTCGGAATACAAATTGGAATCCCATTTTGCTTGGGAGCGGGGGCAGGAGCACAGCAGCTGGGCTTAAACAGAGGGATCATGGGGGTGTCTGTCACGCAGGAGAGGAGTGAATGACAGAAATGGAAAGACGGCTGGGCTCTGCTTTGCCGTTACTGGTAATAAAACAAAAGACAGACTCAGGTTTGTAAATCGTGTCACTCATTAAAGGATAGGAGTACTGCTCGTTTCGGGGCATCAAGGAGAAGAAGCAGGTGAGACAATATTTGTCCTTTTTCTTTTGTTTTCATCAGATTTGAAGATGAAATCGACCCTCCACCAGAACCTGCAGACATCTGCTTTTGGATCCCACGCAATCTTCTAAGAGATTTTCAAAAGATGATTTTTCAGGAGAAATTCTGTTTTTGTCTATAAGAAGCCCTGAGTCACGCTGTAAGTGTGGCGGCCATTTTCCTCTCCCGGGCTGCAAGATCACACAGCAGAACTAAACAGCCTTCCAGGAGAGTGAAAACAAACAGCACTAACCCTAACCCTAACCCTTCCAGAAGAATGAAAACTAATATGTGGGAAATACCTGACCTATGAGCCCGCCTCTGTTTTATGGTGCCCGTACCATGTTCAAACGTTACACAGTTATAGAAGTATTGGGCCCTTATCAGAGTAGAAAGTTTTTACTGATGTAAAACTTTAAACATTACTGATGTAAAGATTTAAAAGGACCGACAGAACTGAAACCAATTTCTTCAGTCAAAGTGTAACTGTCTTCTCCAGCTATAGGCCGTGACGTTTCAGCATTTAGCCCTGTCCTGTGTTTCCTCCATTTTCATTACATTCAGAATAACGATATCGATATCAGCTGCCCAGTAGCATTTTGTTCGTATTTACGCCAACATTATACAGGATGAAACCTAAAATGTGGACAAAAAACAGGAATTATATAGAATATAGAAGCTGAGTGGTAACTTACACGAGAGCACATGCTGACATCTGCAGAATTTTAAAACACACTGAAAATATTGTGAGGTGTGGTGAGAACAATCTTACTCCCTGGCTAATATGAATTGATTATGTCTCTGATTGTATATAGAAAGGGTATTTTCCAGTTCAGTCAAGCTGGTAATGGCTACCCCTCCTGATTCTGATAGTAAGCCTGTCACACACTCTTCCTTGTCTTAATGTATTTCTCTAGGAAATTAGATACATTCAATTCCCCGCTGAACATTTTCTCCAACTTAGCCCAGGTAGGCCTCTTGTAGAATGCATAAGTATGCATCTTAGTAATGATGTCAACTAGTCTGTGTCTTTTGATTACCTCTGGATCCTGAGACAAAATCATTCTGGGACAGACTAAATGAACAAAATGTAAATTTAATTCGTTTTGTGTCTGCTGAGTGCAATGAAAATATTAACGCTCAACTTGATGGCTTGTTGACTGGAACACGCCGCCCGTCGGGGTGTGGGTTGGATCCAGACCATCGTGCTGTTCTACAGATATTACCCTGAGACGTTAGTGACAGTCTACGATCTAATAACAGTCCCGTCCGTGGGAATACTGTGCAGAATAAGCCAGAGAAGCCGCGTCGACGTCCTGATCTAGGGAGATGGGAGCGCCGCTTTGAAGCTGTTAGCATACGGTTTTTATTTTTCCGTATAGCCGTTATGGACACCCCGGAGTATTCCCCGTGATGCCGTTCGCTCTCCGAGAATCTTAACCGGCTCATTCTGAAGAGGAATCGCTGCACTTACCCTCCTGGCACAAAGTGGTTTAGCCGCGCCGACGAATTAGAGGAAGCGTTCTGTGACTTTGGCTCCCGTGAATGCCATTACCGGCAGTGACTCTCCTGCCACCCGCTTATTGTGGCTGACAGCTGCAGCCCCGCCTCTCAGCAGAAAGATGCAGGTTTGACTGCAAGGCGATTTCAGGTGAGTTTCATGAGCTTGATCCACGTGCCCCCCCCAACCCCAGCGAGGGACATATGAAGCTGGTTAATTTGTCTGCCTCTGAATCCCTCATCATGGTAATAGACTGGAGAGTCTCCCATCTCACAGCGAAACATTAAATCAGCCCCCATCCATGTGGCAAAGGAGGAGACAACATGTCACTATGAATTTCGCTCAAACGTGCTTCCCGGAGTGGTTCTGTTTCCATGTTTCTCTGACGTGGTCACGATTGATCCAGAGAAACACACTGTAAAGCTCTTATGTGAGTAAACAGCTCGGCTGAATGACTCGTTCCATGTAAAGACGGATACGCATCGCTTATTTTTATGTTTTATTTGATATATATATACCCATCGATTCCTGAAGTGAGTCATGGTTTCTGAACTCAAACTCATCCTTCAGTGATTCCTGCATGTAGCCTCCTTGGGCGGAAAGCGTTCGCGCCAATGTGAGCTAAGAGGTGCTCATACTCTTCTGTGGTTTTCTCTGCAGGCTTTTTTCCCGTTTCATCCGGCATCTCTCAGGACACCCGAGTCTCCTGAGGAGGACCCGCCGGGACCTTCATGCCCTTCACCAGAAAAGAAGGACAGTAGGGCAAAGTCAGGAGACACTGAGACCGGACAGTCATGTGGTGTTGATTTTGGGATGCAGACAGGGTGGAGAAAGGTGAGAGCGGAGGGGGCTGGGGCAAGGTGAGGGGGATGCGGAAACGACACAGGGTGAGGAAAGCAGATAAAAAGCAAACCTCATCAGTGTGAGTCTCATGGTCCCGGTTGATGTAAAACATCCCTCATCCTGTAAGCCACACCCTCACTCCCTCATTATTTGCTGTTGCAGATACTCAAGATCTCAATAATCCAGACACCCAGGAGCAAACTACCCTGGGACGATTCCCCTCTTCCCATGTATGGACATTTCTCTCCATTGTCTCTTTGCACTGTATCGATATATTTGCACAACAATGAACAACTGCTTTTGTTTGTGCACCACTTCAGGTCACTGGTCTGGCCTGCATCTGTGAAGTCTGCCTTGCAAACGTATTTGTCTTAAGATGTCTTTACACTGCATTTTCATTCCTGTCGTGTTCTTTCGTTTTGCGTATGTTGTACTGTAGAGCTGCGATGGGTTGGCGCCCCATCCTGGGTCGTTCCCCAGATAAGCGGTTTCAGAAAATGGATGGATGGATGGATGGATGTACTGCAGAGTGATTCTCTTATGTTTCCTGTAATATTGGCTTGTATTTCTTTTTTGACACTGAAAAACAATCAGTTCTGGAATGTTTGGACATGCAGTGAAGTCTTTTGAGATCTTCTGAACGGTGCAGCATGGAGGGTGTGATGCTACTTGCTCAGGATTACAGGCTGTCGTCGGGCCCCTGTGATGGGGGAGACAGACTCACCCCCAGGCTCTTTACTGGGTGGAAGTGGGGGCCAGTCTGTCGCTGGAGGGGAAAAGCTGCCATTTACCCAAACCTTCTACATGCTCACGAAGACCACGAATGGGCGCTTGGCCTATGGATGAGGAGTCTTCTTCATCTTCCTCATCGGCCTGACGGTTCCTTCATTATTGCTAATGATGAAGTGCTTCGCTTAGAGCCCCGTCAGTGATTTTCCGCCACTTATTTAATTTGTATCTCCACATACCAAACACGGAATGATGCGCTCCCCCAGCCTGCTGCCTCTCGCATTATTTTTCCACCGCAGATGAGCTCCTTTCGCATAGTGAGCGATCATCTGCATGCTGTTAGTGACCGCGAGGGCTTTCAGCCTCTAGAAGCAGCTGCAGCTGCAGTACTTGCAGTTTAAGACGTACAGAAAGGGAGGATAATTGAAGGTAAGTCCAAAGGAGAGGGCGGCAAGTTGCTGGGAAAAGCAAATCACATTTGCTACTGTAGTTTAACATTATTAGCTAACACCCACCTGTTTGCCTATTGAGAGAAGCATTTTGATGAGGAGAAAGCCAGTTCTGAGTACAGGGATTTCCTTTTTAGGACGGATATTATGGAACGTGCTGGAAAATGACAGCAGCTAACAGCTACGTCACTCGTGTGGTTAAGAACCTCGGGAGAAGGACAAGACTTGCAGCTAGTCTCCTGCATTGTGTTTCCATGGCAGAATTGACTCGACAAAGAGACTGACAGGATTGTCAATACGAGGGGATCTCTACTGACAGGTGGACATAAAGTGTGAGAGGTGCTGAGAAAGCAGAACGACGAGGAGCGGAGATTCTTCCAGAATGTTCTGGCACCCGTTCAGCCCTATTTGACATGATAGCTTTGATGCTATCTTTCCACCCCAACTTTCCGAGGCTTAAGCTTCTGTGGCAAAGTAAGAAGAGTTTTTAAAAAGTTTAGACGTTCATCATATTAGCCTGGAGTGGCTGTATAGGTTCTTCTCTGAAATATCTGTGGGCGTCACAATACAGTGAATGGATGGTAGGGCTTCTCCCCAGCTCATGAGCTTCGTGAACTTACAGCTGAGGGTCTTCTAGGGTGGGGGCCATCCACAGACACCCTCCCATTATAAGTTGAGAATTCTCACTTTTCAAGAAACTGCTCTCCTAGATAACTGAGCCAATCCAGGCCTCTTTCCTTGTTTTGTTGAACTCTATCCGATCTGCCTCAGAGCTGACGTCAAAGTGCCTCAAGATTGTCATTTCTCAATTAGGCCCAAACGGATGTAAGCCTTTTCCAGTAAATCTCCGTAGAATTTCAGAAAACAGTCTAATTTTCATACATGTAAATCCCTTCAAAGTGTGTGGATTGTTTGCAAGCGAATTTAAGAGGAGCATGGTGGTACGCTTAATTCTTTACTTCAAGGATGTGTCTGTTTGTTTCATGTTTTAATGTCGTAAACAGAGGGCTGCACTTAAAACCAGATTCTTAAATGATGGTTGTTTATACTTCAACAAAATCATTGCAGGCCCAAATAACAGATAAACTGTATATAGATCAAGTCAGCTTGCTGAAATGACCTTTAAGAAATTGCCTCAAGGTGAAAGAAACTAAAGAAGAGATTTTTATTTCAGCCATACAAGAATTTATATATCAGTGTGCTTCGGCTGCTGCATGTTCAGTGTTGTAATTGATTTTTTTGCCAAGTAAACATTAGGCTGTCTACTCTAGCATTTCAATCAGAGATTACTGAGTGCATCAAAAACAAAGACCAGGATTTTAAGCCCGTATAAGTTTTTATATTTTTTTATGTTTTTTTCCCTGACGGCTTTTCTTGGCACATTGAAATTGCTCCTCAGGAAGCCACACGGACAGCCAACAATTGAGGAAAGCGGCATTCACACTGAAATAATGGTTCTTGTATATAAAGCACCGATCTGTGCTTTGTTATACGTCAATGTGGCGGAAGACCTTCGGTACAGAAGACCTTGACTATGTAAAATTGTCGGTACAGAAGAACTTCATTACCAAAGACATTCATTATAGAAGACCTTCCTAACAGAAGACCTACAATACAGGAGACCATGACTATGGAAATCCTTCAGTACTGAAGACTTACCCCACAGAAGACCTTCGCTAGAGAAGACCTTTAACCTTGCTGTCTTCTCCACTAACCCCTAGTCCTGCTATAAATTGAATAGAGGCTGCAGTTGGAGCAACTGGTGAGAAAGTACAAGATTCTTCCAACAGAAACCATCATGAAGTCACGCTTCTCAACCGAACTAGACGCATGTCCGCGGTCTGTCCTTAAAACCCTGGAGGTCAGAGATGGCCTTCCTGAGACGTAGGTGTCTGATGGTGCCTTGAATGAGAATATCAGTAGCAAAAGCCCTTAACAATGCATGAAGGTGGAATACCTAAAGTAACAGACCGCCTGTGAAGGATCGTGCCCCAACCCGGTGAAGACGTTTGTCTAATGGGAAATAAAGCAGAGTGATGAACAGTAATATGCCGACAGAGTGACAATGAGGAGGACACGCCAAAGGAGGGTACAGTCATATTCTATCTCCATCCGCTGGCGCTTGTTGACGGCACGTTTGTCAGCATCTGCGAGGTACTCGTTTGGAATGAAATAACAAGCTCGTCTCCTGAAGATGATCTCTGATGGGGGGTGGGGGGCAGGGTGGAGCGTGATGCCAGAGAATTAATGATACGGCGTCTTACGGCTGAGGGGAAAGTTCATCAAAATGTGACAAACAAACAAACAAAAACTCCTGGTGAAATGAGTCACTCCGTTGTCTGTTCCCTTACCCAGAATCCTCTTATGTTATGCTGCTTGATTATATTTAGTTTGAAGGAAGCCCCAAAGCATTCCTTTTATGTTGCTTATTTCAAACCCCAGGCACAATTTCTCTGTCCGGGAATAACTGACATTGTGTCACTTCTCTCCCAGCACGGGCTTGTTTGTTTTCTCTGTGTCACAGGGAAGGGGAGACGCTGTCATGGGTAGTGGCCACTCTCACGTTTCACAGACGAAAGTGACTTTATGGATCCATAAATTCATTTGCCACAGAATGACGGGCTTTATAGCATGATGGTTTGATGCTGGACAGAGACCGTGATGGAAAAGTGCTTCAAGAAAGTATGTTTTATAGAATGATCCAGTGATGAAACAAAATGACCGTGAAAAACTAAAATCTTAAAAAGTGGTACAGAATTGTGGGTATAATTACATGTTCAGATCTCAGGAAAATGACTAGTGGTAATTAAAGAGGTTTGAAATGTACCGCTCATGATACAACCGTAAGTGTCCTTCTGACAGAGGTTTTTCTAGTTTGTTGATATAGTGTGTTGGGGAAGTCCAGTCCATAATAGTGGGTGAAATCCTCAACTACATTCTGTGCCGGCGGAATTCATCAAAATCAATACTGCTGGCCTCAGACCAAACATTTCTCTCACTTGAGCTAATATTTGTATGTTTAGCTTGGCTCGGCGTTTAATCACATGGCCACGAGGCATCGCTGTTTACAGTATTCTGTAGGAAGAGAGAAAGGCGCAATAAGGAAGGCGGAAGGGGGAAAGGCCAGATCTCTGGACACTCGATGACTGCCGTGACCTAGATGCCGAAGCTGAATCGCCCGTAGAGAGAAAATGACCCAAGAGACTGAAATTGGCAAACGAAACCTGTGAATGCTAAACAAAGTCGTCTGGATGCTGCATGGACAGGACCTCAGGACACTGAGGACGTATCCCCACCTTCTCTGTTCTCTGGCTTTGTGGTTGTTTTCCTTTGGCTCGTGGGAGGTCTACTTACAAAAAAATGTTCTGAGGGCAGAATGAAAAATGACTGGTTAAGAGAGAGAACCAATCAGATTGTAGAGGAGGTGGGTCCTCTACAATCTGATTGGTTCTCTCTCTGAACCAATCATTTTGCGTTCTGCCCTTAGAAGTTTTTTTCGTAAGAAATATTCCCATGATCCTTCCTTGGTCTCCCTGCACTAACCCACTTTGGGTGAAGGCCATGGAACTTCTCAGCTCCAGGAGATGGATACAGTGCAGAGGTATGGTGTCAGCAGCAGAGTAGGCCAATGAATCGGGTGTCACGGCAGATGGCTGGGGGCGGGGGAGGGTGGGTTTGGGACAGGTGTTGGGGGGAGGGCAGGCGCGGTTTCCAGGGTTAAACAGCAGCACTTACTCTGTGTCCTAATTGGGCGACATTGATGGATGAGAGATTCCCTGGACCATGACGGGACGATGAACGGGGGCTTCCAGAAACTCTGTTGGACCCCCGCCCCCTCCACTTAGCAGGGCTGTCAGGTGCACAGCAGCAGGCTAACCTGGAGATAAATACACACTTCACATGTCCTTACAAGAGCTACTTCAGGAGTGTCATAGTCGCATTCTAGAACAGGACACCCAGTGGCTCCTTCCTGCGATGACGCACAATTTAATCTGTGTCACCCAGCCTGGGGGAGGGGGAGGGGGTCATCTGAGTATCTGAATAGCTGTAAATGAACCCGCCCCCTTAATTTTTATGCTTACCGCTTCTGCGTCGAACTCATTGTTCTCCTTCTTAAAGAGTTTGCAAACAAGAGCGCTAAAATAACCTCAAGTGCTGTTTTGTGAATAACGTTCGGAGATCATTATTGCCACTATTATAATAGCTTTTCATTCTCTGGAACATCCTCAGTCGCGCTCCGCGGAAAGTGTGTCCCTCGCGCTCGTGTCCCATTTTCAGATTTGTGTCACCTGTCAAGTCGGCGGTAACGGTAATAATCGCGGGAATAATAATGGCAATATTTTTGCTGCAGGTAGTGGCTTTAAGAATTATGTCTGTATTTGTGACAGAATGGAACAAATATGTTGCTGTTAGGTAATCAGGAACTGTTCGGTTCAAAAAGGTTAATTTAGTGACGATCAGACGAGGATGACAGATCATTACTTGCGAGTGAGATAAGAATGACAGGTATGCGGCGGGATGGTAGATCGGCCATCTGCGATCTCTTTCTGCGCTGTTTGCTATCGAAAGGTCTCCCTGTCCCATAGGCCTATATATGCCTCATGTAACTAGGCATCTGCTGTCTCCATACCAGCGAGCTCTATCTGGTCAGAAGGGGTGTAGACTTAGGGGGGAATTAGGAAGAGTTACATAATGTAAAAATGCGTAGCTTACAATAGAGATCACCTTCTGTTCCCCTGTGGAACACACAGGCAGGTCGTAAGTAATCCCTACCACAAACCCTTGAATAATATTAACCCTATGAGTACTAATACTAATAAATACTACTGCTAATAATAATAATTCCCATATGATTTAAGAGACCTTACGGAAAACATGCAAGTCAAGAATATACGAAAGAACATATTAAATGAATGAAAAGATTAATGGAAAGTTTAAATATATTTTCATATTTCATAAATACATTGGTAATGCTTTCTATATTAAGGTGTCATTT
Organism: Hippopotamyrus pictus; assembly: GCA_026781145.1. Lineage (NCBI taxonomy): Eukaryota > Metazoa > Chordata > Actinopteri > Osteoglossiformes > Mormyridae > Hippopotamyrus > Hippopotamyrus pictus. The sequence goes on along the minus strand of JAODLC010000040.1, from coordinate 2,019,277 downwards.
ATAATGCATTATGGGTAACTTCATAATGTATTACAAAGCATCTATAATGCATTATAATGGTCGGTATAAGAATTAATAAAGCATTACAGTACCATCTACTGATAGTCATAAGGCATCATAGTGTTGATTATAATAAGCTACTAATTTTTACAGAAATATACTTTAGCCGCCGCGCTTCCGTAACTCTGTTTCACGGATTTATTTATTTATTTTTTTGCGTAAATCCAGATTATGTAAATCGGTCTTACGTAAGTTGAGAACAGCCTGCATAGAAATTCGTCTGCAATAAATGAAAACGTTGTGGTGCGACCGTGTCTGCGGTCGAGCGCGGCCAACCCGGGGATGACCGCGTCCAGCGCTCCTGCTCCGGTGAACCAGGGGGAGAAGCTCGCTGCTGAGCCGAGGAGGAGGCTGTGTTCTTAACCCAGCTGGAAGTGGGAGTCTCAGGAGAAACAGGGGGGCCGCATTGCGTGCATGTTAAAAGGCACAGTGCCGTCCCGGGACGGACAGCGGATCAATTTCCAGGAGCCTCTGAGAACTGCCAACGTGAGCTTAATTAGCGGCGAGCCGCCTTAATGAATAAGGCTCCGGGGCTCTGGTGGGAGGGGCAAAAGGAGAGCTAAGTGGCATCCAAGCAGAAACAGGTGCGTCTGTGTCATGGGCTTAAATTAGGAGGGGGGGGGGGGGGGGGTGTCATAATCAAAACCAGCTAATACAACCCCTCAGTAATCATGTCTTCCCCTAAATGGGTGGAGATCTCAACCACCAGCCGCCCCCCCCAATGTTGAAACCAAAGTTACTCCCTTGGTTTGTTTAAATTGGGAAAACGTAGAAGTTCATTAGGAGGAAGGGAGGATGAGAGATGGAGTGAGGGAGGCAAAGCAAGAGGGAGAGAGAGACACACACACACACATACGCACAATACAAGTATTAGAAAACACAAAGAAGACAAAGATGAGGGGAATGTAAAAACAATGGCTGAAGACCAGAGATCTAAGCATGCTGATACTGGACATGGCTGATGAATGGGGGAGAGTGATTGGCTGGTATAATGCGGGCGAAGCAAGGATGTTTGTTAGGCGGAGCGTAATTAAGGGATCAGCTTGTTAAGATGCGGACGTGTCTCTAATCACACTGCCCAGTACTAGTCAATGAAGTGAACTGTACTTCCCAGCAGAGGGCGCCCTAGATGGCTGCCTGTGTTGCCTGGTGGCTGATGCCATGCGTCGTTTTATTATCGTGAAGTCGTTGCTGCCACTGTAACATGCGGACAGCACCACGGAGCATCACACCTACGTTTAAACGCGGCGCTTATTCACGGAGATGAGGTCTCTGCTGGAAACCTGAGTTCCTCAAACAACATAAAAAAAAAAAACACTTTACAGGAATGTCTTGTGAGCGAGGAGCAGGTAAGTGGATGTTGGACGTCACGGCGAGAGGTTTGGCTCCACGCTTGGGGCTCCTATGAAGACTGACCTATAAAATGAAGCTCTTATGTCCCTCAGAGCCCCATTACCACCATGGTTCATTAGTGCTGACGACTCGCAGATTTTAAAAAAATGCAAAAGCGTGTTTATTAAAGCACCAGAGAGACATGGACGCTCACCATGCAAAACCACAGTCAAGGCCTCAGAGCAGTCAACACCTGGAGCATGAGATGTTCTTTTGCTCGCAGGATAGGAGACCTGATTTTCTTTTTTAATGGAAAGTGGGTCACTCGTCACCTGATTTGCGGCCTCCTAGACCTCCTCGACCCCCAGTACCCTTCAGACATGGGTAGCCTTCTCTGGTTTGGCACTTCTTATAGTCTTCCAGCAAGGGGAGACTTTATGGGTTTCTCCAGTTTGTTGGAGGATATTTAAACAACACGCTACCGACAAGGTACAAGCATCTGTGCATATATGTGTGCGCGTGTGTGTGCGTGCGTGTGGGCGTGCATTTGTGCGTGTGTGTGAGTGTGTGTTTGTGTGCGTGTGTGTCTGTGTGCGTACGTGTGGGCATGTGTGTGTGCGTGTGTGTGTGTGTCTGTGTGTGTGCGTGTGTGTTTGTGTGTCTGTGCGTGTGTGTTTGTGTGTGTGTGCGTGTGTGTGTGTGCGTGTGCGTGTGTGTTTGTGTGCGTGTGTGTCTGTGTGTGTGTGCGTGCACGCGTGGCTCTCCCAGTTAGCCTCTCAGGTAGCGCCGGCCAGCTGTCTGTTTGCTGTTGGATGGCGGATGCTCCATATGGAACGTTTTGTCAAGATTTAGTCACCGTTTTTATGAGCCGGAGCCCAAGCGGCCCTCCCTCGCTGCTGAATGTGTGCCATGGGCGGTGTCGGGTGTCCTGCCCCCCGTCCGACCCGGTGCTGGGCACTGAGCTGCAGTGCAAACAGAGAGGGGGCCAGCCCCCCCACCCCCTCAGGAATAACTGTTTACCATCGTGTTAATCCTGACTAGAAAACACAACAACCCTGGCCAGCTTTGCGTCACATCCACTTGTTTTCAGACGGGGCAGAAGCTGACTTGTTATTTCAGTCCATTTGATTTGGTGACCCCACCTTCACTGATGTAGGGGGGGGGCTTGATTTTAAACGGGCATAAAAGGGCTCTTTAAAGAGCTTTATTTGTACATCCAAAATGATGTATAACTGATATAAATATGGTCTTGTCTACGTGAGCTGAGAGGGAAAATAAAATGAAAGTGTAGGAAACCATTTATATATATAAACCTAATCTTATATATATAAATTCAATCTTATACAACAAACGATTTCTGATTTATGTTATGTTTGAAATGAGGTTCATCAGCCGGTTCTGACCGGCAAGGGCTCCGTTTCTCTCTTTTATAGCTGTGAGAGCACATTCCTCCATAGCCTTCCGTTCCCATACCGCGTAGCTCCTCGCCGTTTACGGCCTTGGGCGGCAGACGTATTTACGGCCTGGGTGAGTTCCTCTTTCTCGCAGTGAGCGGCTTCCTGGCTCTGAGTGATTTGCACACGGTAACCTTTCCTCCATAAACTCGCTGCTCGCCACGCCGAGCTGAGGGGATATTTCATTACCGAGGCATCGGATGTATAAAATGGCTCTGGTGCTAAAACCCCTAGGTTTCCGTGGCAGCGGAGATATTCCAGCACGTCACTGGGTTGGGAGCTGCTCGACCATAAGCAGGGCCCATGTTTTCTGTGTAACTTAGTACATATATAATTTCTCAGTATTGTTTTTCTCCTGAAAATGGCACACTAGTTTCTCGGGGACTTTAATGTGATTAATCTGCTACATTAATTTAGCCCCTGACAGACATGCAAGCATATGAGCTGTAGAGAAGAATGTGGAAATAGCCCCTTTTATCTCTCCCTTGTTCCCAGGCGGCCATCTTGTCTGGCGGTTCCAAGCCGTGAAGTTTATAGCGGAGGCTGGTGGGTGACGCCAGTGCCTCCCCTACTAGTGTTCGTCTGGGACGAGAAACAAAGACGACAGCAAGAAAAAGCCAGCGTAACGACGCCGTGTGTTCTGCTGATGGATTAATGAGGCAGGAAGAGAGAGAGAGAGAGAGAGAGAGAGAGAGACATTAGCCTGTCCAGATGAGCGCTAGCAGTCGAAACGGGGACAGATGGGAAGCGGAAAGGTGACTTGGGAGGTGTTTTGCACGCGGGTGGTCTCAAGGTATGGGGGGTGCACGATATGTAGGGTGGTGTGGGCCATGCGATGTCGTAGCGTGGACGTCATGCTAGCTGCTGCAAGTCATGGCAATTATTAGCAATGCTAGCAGCATCGATGTTCCTTACAATTTTTTCCAGCACGGAGCTCATTCTCTGAACGCGAACCTCAGCACTGTGAGCGATTAGCGAACCGTGTTCCCCCCCCAGCCGACCGGTAGGTCAGCCATAGCTCTAAAGTAAGAGTGTCAGTATCGCGGCGGTCGAGCGGGCAGGGAGCGGTGAGAGACAAAGCCAGCCGGCGTAATTGCAGGAAACGAGGGTTTTTAATCGGTGAAGCAGGGTTGACAGCAAACACATAACATCAACTAACATCAATGACGGACACCCAACTAAGGAAGACATGGACTAATATACATGAAACGAGCCAAAATAACAGGGAACAGCT
>JAODLC010000040.1:1999692-2014316 GCA_026781145.1 Hippopotamyrus pictus | reverse complement strand
GGGTCAGCAACCGCCCCGGCCGCCGTCTGGCCCGGTGAAGTGTACCCCCCCCAGTGAATCCTGATGAGCTCTCCGGGCTCGGATCCAAGCCGGATCGGATCACTTCAGAACTAATTTGCTCCGACAGAACATTAATCATCGGCCTTTCGAGATTCCTTAAGGTGACTGAAAACCAGCTTCTGAGGGGGATAAGGGCGGGAAAGGTCCGGAAGTCCAACTGCGCGTGAGGCTGCTCCGCTTACATAGCCCGTCTTTGTCTTGCGCAAGAACCATCACCATTCTGTACACGTCGGGAATTTTGTTTCCCCCATCAGCGAGAGGTTCATCTTCACGCTGATGGAGGCGCGTTATAAACCAGGAGAACGGCATCCGGTTGACAAACTAGCTTTCCATCTGGTTAATCGTTACCGGAGCCATATTCAAAGGCGTCCTTGCCGAGTGCCGTTTAACACCTTCTCTATGATTATGTGTTTTTAATGGGACCCATCGCTGCATGATTTATTTACCATAATGAGCATTAAGCCAAAGACCAAAAGAAGTCAACGTCATGCAGAAATATGTGTTCATAAAGACCGGCTACATTTGGACCATTGTGTTAATCGCAGTAATTCTGCGGTAATGAGAAATAAAGTGATTTTATTTTTGGTTGAAAAACGGACGGGCTCTTTATAATCCTGCCTGTACGGGCCGAATGAAGGGCGTACACAGCTCAGGACACCATAAGCCACAGTGTGTCGCCCCCTAGTGGCCCAAATCCGTTTTGCGTTCAAGGGCCGTCGAATCCTGCCGTGCATAATTGCTGAATTTGGGACAAAATTACTTCAACTGCACCCCCCTCTCACCTGGGCCCTCCTCTTGGCCCCCAGTTGTTCCCCCAAGATGGCAGACCTGCTTTCGACGTTGTTGATAGGTGTTGCATCACACGGATGCTCTTCGTGCGTGATCCGGCGTCAGGGGACGTGACGGGCATCACTGCAGCTTCTGGGTGTCCTCTGGAAAGTCGGCACTTGGCACCTTTACCGTGGCTCCGTTCACTGCCTCCTGCTCCTGCTGGCCTGAGAGTCCTCCATCATTCCTAGCGGTAATTACATTGAGCTTGTCCATCTTCTTTTACTGGAAAACGTGGACGATGTAATGGAATTAACCTTCAGCAGGATGCAGAATTAATGGAGTGTAGGGCAGCAGCAGTGCAGCCAGGCCGAACGAACACCGCTTACCACCTCTCAATCCACCAGGGGGCATAGTGGTTAAGATCTGCAAGTTTCGAGTTGAAATCCCAGTTGTGGCATGGCTGCTGTACCCATGAAGGTGCTTCTATTTCTGTGGTAAATGTAGGCCGTGGAAAAGCGGGAAAAAAAAACCGGAAACACGTCTGTGGCTGCACTTTCTGCTGTTTTGATGTGGAGAGGAACGGCCCAGAAGTCCTGCCTTCAGAACCAAAAAAGCGAGAAAGACAAAATAGAAATAAAACATGGGACAAAGAAAGAGTATTTAAAGCTGAGAAATGCACAGTTGTTTAGCTTCTTGGATTGTTTCAGTAGAAAAATATGAAAGCGACTCATCGCTGATTTTTACTGCATGAGAAGGTCAGCTGGGGGGGGGGGGTGTTCCTGGGCTTTAGCTGAAACAGGGAGAATCAGCCAAGGAGTGAATTAGCCTGTGAGCGCGGTCAGTCAGCACCCGGTGACAGGAGGGGTGGCATGAGTGAGAATGAGCAGCACTCACTGTTCACTCCTCAGGAAGACTGCAGGCCAAGGTCCGTTAGTCTGTCTGACAGCCAGACAAGGAAGGCGTGAGAGAGAAGGAGAGAGGGAGTGAATGAAGGTCTACAATAACACACACACAGACCTGTTTCCAGACTCAAAGGTGTACATCTGTGCTACCTGCCAGGAAACTGCTGGTATGGAAGCTTGCTGATGGATCCCCTTGGGACTTGAGCCTATGACGTTATGGTTACAAGTGCGTCACACACAGGCAGCCCCCCCCCACTGTGTATTTATCTAAAAGAAAATTAAGTGATAAAAACAGAAATCTAATTAAACCACGAACATGTCCCTCACTGCCTCGTCAGACACGAAGGAGAAAATTGGTCACATTTGTTTTCATCCCAAAAAGCAGAAGAACAAGATACTGAAAATGGTCAATTTGACTAGGAAAAAAAAAAATCCCGTAGAAGGAAAACAGCTAAATCACTTCTGAGCTTAAAAGTTTGAAATCTGCAGGGTAATCTTCAGGGAGCAGCCCTGCATCGCTCAGGGGAGTGCGGTCGATGCATTGATTCGATCGCGGTTGTTTGTAGACAGATTTCGCTGACAATGGACGCTGTTATTTTCACTGATTTCGTGACAGTAAAATAACGAGTGTAAGAAAATGACAGAGAAAACAAATCTGGGTGCAACGAAAGAGGCAAATCTGATGTTGTCCATGTTGTGTTCCATAAGAGCATGGACACAGGCACTGATCACGCGTGGGCTTGGGGATGACACGGTACACGCATACTGCGTGTTCAGAGCCTGTGGAACAGGACCTACCATGAACCAAACTGCATATTCCAGGTTCAGGAAGTTATAGGAAGTGGTTGCAGCTCGAGATGTGCGACATGGTTACAAAAGATTCCTGGTTCAGGAGTTTATTAAGTGCTCGGTAAACAGTCGGTTACACTATCCAGTGAACATCTGACACTTGGTAACACCTGTTGAGAGCATAAATAATAATAGTAATAATGTGGTTAGTAATGAAGCACAAATCATAAACAAATCATGAAAAAAATATAGTGGCTACATGACATCAAGATTCATTATCCATGAACAAACATGAGATCAATATTTAACTTGTGTTATTTACTGCTTGTTCCTTCAGTAGTTCACAAAGGTTTACAGAATTTACAGATAGAATAACAAACATAGTAACTGCTTGGGATTAAAGATGTCACAATTCATTAATGATGAACAAACATGAGCTCTGTATTTAACTAAGACTTAGTTTGTGGTTAATTAATACGTAAGTAATAGCATAATACTAGATTATTAGTGCCCTTTCAAGTAAAATATTACTGAAAATCTTACTCTGCATATCCTTCCGGCCAGCGGTAAATACAAATTAAACACAAACACAAATTAAGGTGCTTCAATAAAAAACACAAGACAGTAAGTAGAATAATGACAAATACATGAACACCACGCAATGTAAGTAAACATTTCATGCAAATATTGATAGTGTTGTGAAAAGTCACACGACGAGACAGCCGTCTGAATTTGAGGTCCACTGGTCCTTGAGACGGACGACACCCCACTCTGACCGTCCAGTAGGAAGGAGCCTCGGGTGCCCAAAAAAATGGAGACAGACAGCAGCAGCGTCTCTGTAACGTGTGTGATTGGCCTGTGTATGAATAACGCTTCACAGTGCAGGCAGCTCTCCTGCTTAATTAGACTGCCGGGATAATTAGAAATCTTTCATTACTTCACACTAAATGCTGTGACAGCAATGATGAGGTTTATTTGAAGTACCTGCATTCAGCCTATCAGACGCCAGCCTGGATCCCAAGTGCAGGACATCATGCCAAGATCAACGCCTGGGGGCCCGTTTGTTGTTTCTGGGGCCCCACTCAAAAGCTCACTTCAGGGCCTCCCCCCCTCCCTGGTGTAGTGACTGCTTGTGGCCAGGAGGGAGCCCCCCACATGAGGTTTGACCCCTTTTGGGTAGTTGGTTATACGACTGGAATGCAGAGGAGCCGTCGGTGCACAGGATCCAGGATCGCGGCTCACTTTGAACTGTGAAGCTGCGAGAGAAATGTTTACTTTTCGCTTTTGCGTTCCTCTGAAGTTTGACAGAAAATCACTGTGGCGCGCCTGTATGGGGAGGGAAGAGCGAGCGGCGGTAAGCTGAGATTGCTTTCTGAAGCGCTTACACCCAGCGCGGTGATGCCTGAGCGGCCCGCTTGCCCGCTCCCCCATGTGGCGCCTTCCTGCCTGCCTCCCTGGTGCTGCGGGAGCACCGTCTGACTGTCTGAGCCCATAAACTCTGTGCCCTTCTCTGAGAGTGACTGCCGCTGTGTACGCTGGTCCTGGGTGCTGTCAGGACTGTGCTCGTCACCAAGCAGACGGCCATGTGTGGGACCCCTGGGGTATAGAGGGCAGTATGCCATGGCGCCACCTAGTGCTCTAGTTTGACTCCTCTCTTCCTAGCTGATGTAGGCCTCTGAGCTCTGCCTCATGTCCTACCTCCTCCCAGATCATTCCATCCAGTAGGGGACCTCGTAAAGCCCCTTTGCAAGAAAACCCGCCTCTCTCCGCCACTCATTAATAGAGGTGGGGGCTCTTTGACCCTCCCTGATGGACTGCTAGCGAAGGATTTCCTCTTTGACAGGAAGATCAGATACAAAATGATGTTTTAAGCATTTAGTACACAAAGAATTCTGGTATTATAAATTATATAATAGCATGATTAATATTTTACTGATATTTATTAATATTTAATCAAATTGAGTAATAATTGTTTGTTGAGTGGACCTGTTGGCCTGGTGCATGTGACCCTGCACTTTGGAGGTTGAATAAAAGGGAGTTTAAACTCTGGCAGGACACCGAAGCCCTTGCTGTTGATCTTATTCTGACAGCGTTAGGTTTTCTGGGCGGGGATCCCATGCTATCACGTACCTTTAAGGAACTCCACGGGCCTGGAAATGTGCTGTTATTCCCCCTGGAGAAACACAGAGGCAGGAAAAGCATCCATAGGTCTTCATTTGTGCTGGAGAGTGCAGCATACGGAGTGCGACATGCAGGGGGAATGCGAGTGATCTGTCTGTCGCCGTTCCGCCTTCAGCGAAGCCCGATCTACAGAGAGCGAGAGCGGATGACTCCCATCTGGCATTTCTGCCAGTGATGTCTCTGCCTTGCCACGCTAGCTGTTTCATCCATGTTTGAGTGTCACTCTTGCTTTGTTGTCTGGGGGGGGGGGGGGGTTTCTCTCAAAATGCCCCTATTTCAGTTTACCTGCTGGGTGTTCTGTTCAAGATTTCCCGCCCCTCTTGTTCTATAGTTTGGGAGTTCCAGTCATTCTCGTTCTGTTGTTTGAGACGTCCTGTCCCTCTCATTCTGCCGTTATGGATTTCCTGTCCTCGCTTTGTCGTTTTGGGACTTCCTGTTCCTCTCATTCTGACTTTTGGGACTTCCTGTCCCTCTTTTTCAGTTTTTTGTGACTTCCTGTCTCTGTTGTTCTGTTGTTTGGGATTTCCTTTCTCTCTCATTTTATCTTTTGGAACTTCCTGTCTCTCTCAGTCTACTGTTTAGGGGTTTCAGTGACTTGTCCTTCTTGCTTTGATGTTTGGGACTTTCTGTCCCTCTTGTTCTGTTGTCTAGGACTTCCTGTTCCTCTAATTCTATCATTGGAACTTCCTGTCCCGCTTGTTCCATCGTTTGGGTCTTCATGTCTCTGTTGTTTTGTCCTTTGGAACTTCCTGTCCCTCTTGTTCTGTCATTTAGAACTTCCTGTGTTTCTTGTTCTATTGTTTGTGAGTTAAAGTCACTCTCATTCTGCCATTAGAGATTTCCTACCCCTCTCCTTATGTTGTTTGGGGCTTCCTGTCTCTCTTGTTATGTTGTTAGGAACTTCCTGTCCCTTTTGTTCTGTCATTTGGGACTAGCCTGTCTCTATCATTTTGTTGTTTGGAACTTCTTATTCCTCTCGCTGTGTTTGGTACTTCCTGTCCCTCCTATTTTGTTTTGACATTAAATAATAAAGAAAGCCCATGTCCCAAAGCTTTATCTGTTTTTTTTTCTTAAACTTTCAAACTGGAAAACTCTCTCTGGAGATCCATGTTCCCTCCAAACTAAGCTGTTGTGTTTGTATCTGTAAGCCTAAGTACCCCATCTCTCTGCTTGCTCCTCAGAGATCTACATCATACCCAAAACCCCCTCCTGACTGGGCTTTTGATTGTGCTGGTTTCTGATTTCATATTCATAGAATTGTGGACATTTTGGATTTGTATACTGTATATATAACAAAGCTTATAAGCGAGTTCCAGCTCTCTCACTGTGCTGTCGCAGACTTGAGTTGATTGAACGAATTCATCTTCACGCGATTCCAGCAGTTGCCTCCCAAGTTGGTAAAGGGGGCACACAGAACCCGTCTGAATCCCGTGAGTCCCAGGTCTACCTAGAGACTCACTGCATTTCTTGGCAGCTGTGTTGCTTTTGCTAATCGTTCCACCCCGCTGTGGTTCTTGTGAAGAAACATCCAGGTCTGGGCCTGGTTAAACGACAGCAGCTGCCATATCGCGGTGTCGAGCCCGTTTCACCGCATCGGGGCCTCGCTCCACGGCATGCTGCAGATCTCTGGGCTCCGAATTGCAGAACCGAATCCGGCCCCAAACCCATTTCCGCTGTGTTTCCCCACTGCCTCGATTTGGCATAATTAACGCCCACTACAGCTTTGAATCTATCACTTGGTTTGGTCCTGGGAGCTGTAGTCACTGACGCTGATGACACATATGTTCTCATATCACTGTAATTAGACAATGTGACATTTTCCAGTGATCGGCGTTGCTGGGTTACGGTATGGCTGAAGACAGGGGGTGGAGGGAGGGGCTGCCTGCTATCTGTCTTTCACTTAATGGCTTATTAGGGGAACATAAACCACTGCTCATAACGATGTGCTTACTATAGCCTATTTCCTGTCATAAATCCCTGACGTGATCTCGGTGGTCCTGGTTACTTTATAGTTCATGATGAATGCACTGTCCGACTGCCTACGGCCATCCTGGCGGCCCCAGAGTTTTCTCATGGGTGGAATCTGCCAAACCCCTTCATTTGGGATTCGTCTGTTTTGGGCTTGCGGTCCATTTCCGCATAGCGGTCTTGAAGGGTTCCAGGAAAGCTGAAGAGCATTTGGGGAGTCCTCCACCAAAATCCACAGGGTGGCAATTCCGCAGGGGTGTCTCTGGTGCCAGTCTTAATCTGACAGCCTCTGTCACCATGATGCCAGTCCCACAAGGATGTCATCAAATGCCAGCAGGCTGTCAAATCATCCAATTAATGCAACTGTTTACTTAACTACTACTAATGTGCCGCTGGGCCAAAGGGAGTCATGTGACCCGGAGACTCAGTAAGGGGCCAGATTTAAAGCTGTGAGGGTGTGAGTGGCGTGGAATGGTAAGCGGCTGCCGTTTCATACTCTATGCCATTCATTAGGGTCCAGAGTCGCTGTGTCCTGAGAGGGCGCAGTGAAATGGGGCGGCTCCACGTCAAGACCTGCAGCCCAGTGCTTTTTAAACCTCTCCGATTATACTCTCTGCTTGAATGCCATTGGATAACACAGCCACGTATCACTTTACAGGCTGATCTTGAACTTTTCTTATTATTACCCATCTCCAAATGCTCTGTTTTGTTAATTCAAGGTGACGCTTGCAGGAAGCTTTGAAAGAGTCTTACGAGCCGAAGGCAGCATGCGGGCGGCACAAGCAGGTCAGGCTAGTGTGAATGTGACGTTTTCATCTGACTTTATTCTGGTACCATGGCGCTGTCCTGCTGGAGCTCACCCGCGAACAAAACATCTGTCAATGTAAAGAAGAAGAAAAACTTTTTCTTTTCTTTTTTTTTTTTACCCACAATGCACCTGTGCCCTGTGACCCGCCAGCTGTAGCAATGCACGGAGCAGGATTTCCACTGTGTTATGGGTCCACTGGAGATGGGGCCGGGATTGAAAGGCGGAGGAACAGACATTGGAAAAAAATTAACGAGGCAGGTGAGGATGGGTCAAGGTGGCCATTTGTCTCAGTCTGAGAGAAAAAATAGATGATTTTGGGGACGGATCTGTTCTGGGGGGGTTGAAGCAGGAAGAAAGTGGTTCTGGGGAGTCCTTTTGTGTTCTGATTTCTGTCAAGGTCATTCGCAAGTGGATCACAAAGACTAGCATCCATGTGGCACTCCAGGCAAGCTTCACCCTGCCCTCCCCCACAAACTTTACCGCCAAGTTCCTCTTTGTCTCAAACGTTGCGTCAGTGTAGAGTGACATGGGCGACTTGGTGCGACACCATCAGATTACGGGCGGCTGCCAGTGCCACCTAACGGGCCGGTCAGTACCGGCAGAGACTGAACACTCAAGGGTTAAACGCTCAAGCAGATCCGCACAGTGCTGTACTGTACTTTCCTTGGCTGATGTGTTATTGGTGCAAAGAGCAGGCTTCTTTCTGCCTGTTCGACTGGCTTTGTTTATTGAGGTGTGGTGCTGGGGGTGGAGGGGGGGGGAGACTGTGAATGCTCAGGAGTGAAATGTCATCTCAGAGCTGAGCGCTCCTGTCCCTCTGAAAGACGCCTGTCTGGGGGCTCCGGCATCCAGCGGAGTGACATTAAACCCCCGGCTCTAGGCAGGACGGCCGCCTCCGTCTTCATTGTCTCGCTTCGATCCCCGCGGTCACGGACGCGGACGCCTGCGTAAACCCCGCGGTTCTTGACTCATGGCGACAGAAGCGGGGGCGCGGTGACCACGCCCTGAGGTAGGGGAGTCCTCGCGTCATTCAGCCCGTACAGCTCACTGCATGTGGACAGTAGCATCAAATGAATTTCAATTTTGGGCGGCATTTGATTTGCTCAGACTTGCGTGTTTCCCCCTGAAGCTGTAAGATATGAACTATGTAGATTAAGAGGCCCAGCTATGCAGAATGTCTCTCAGAAAATCACCGTGCTGCCGATCTGGGCCTAGCAAATCTCACGGCCCTTGCTGACCAAAGGGAATTTTGAAAATCCCACGGTGTTCCATATAATTGCACTAATTGGCCGCTTCTTGGCCAGTGAGACGCTGGGATATTGGATCGCGGGAGGAGAGCGGCATAGAGGTACAGCCCTCGGCCACGGACGGATCGTCACCCCTGATAAGCTCACCTTCTGAGGTATGAGGAATGCACCGTGAAAAGTCAACCCGTCTTCGAACCCCCGCAGTTTTGTGTGATGTTCCGTTACTTCCGAATAATTAGTCTACTTTAAATTTGAAGGCTTCCCTTTAAAACACGGTGTTCCTCAGTTTGATGGCGATACAGATTAAATGTGATTTTATGTGGAACGTTTGGGCCTGGAGATGCTCGTGCTCCCTCTGCCCCTCTGATAAGGCTGGGTCATTACCTCACAGCCTCCATCAGCAGCCGTGTTTACCACCACACAAACCACCCATTTTAGTAGGGCTCCCAAGGTTCGCCGCCCCCTGTCGGCCACACGTAGTCACTACAGTAATGTATAATAAATTCTGCTGAAGCAGAATGCTCGGCTAACCAGCTATCTAACTACAATCTTCTGACTCTCTATTTGCTAGCTATTTATTTAGTTTTTGAAACATCCTGGGGGTCGAGAGGGTGGGGGGGCAAAGTGACATTCCCACAACATTCCCACAACATTCCCATCCCTGGTTGCTGTCTCTGTCACATAATGACAGGTAGGTGACTTGTGCTTTGGTTTTGACTATGATCAGTTGGGTCGGCGATGGATTTTACACGACGCCATGGACCACCCACATTGCGGGACTGAAAAGAATTGACATCAGTGGTAAATACTCCACACGATGTCCTTCTGGGGGGCTGGCCTGTCACACCCTTGTCACTGAGTTATTTATTCCTTGGGGTGACCTGGTTCTGTGAGGCCGAGGTCCTTCCTGGTGAGGTTGTGTCCTTCGCCGCCAAGCGAGTGTGGCCTGCTTTCTCGATGACTGAACTTCTGAGGTCTGGAGTACAAAAGAGTCTCTCAGCCAAGCTCTAACGTCCCACCGGCGCAGCCACTCAGCTTGGGATGTGGAGCCAATCACAGGAAGCCTGTGCGAGAGGACAAGCCACCATGTAGACTATACCGTCTAGAATGGGACACACAGACACACATAGTACGTTATGTTATGATTCTCTCAACTCCTTATCTAATGTAATTAAACATCCATAATTCCATAACAAAACTCCAAAAAGGAAGACTAATAACAAAAACATTTTGTACTGCTTTTTAAGAAGATTAAGATAACAAGTTCTTCTCTACAATTTAGCTGAAGACATTCACACGCGTCGGCAGTAAGTCACCGCAAGAAAGAGTCTTTGGATTCTGAGAGGACAGAGAAGGGGAAAAGCAGCCCAGGTACGGGGGAGAACTGAAACGGTACCCTGTCATGAAGGTGAAGGAGATCCTGAAAACGAGATTCTCCTCACGTGACCCAGTGCAGGACGTTCCCTTGTGGAGAAGGAGGACATTTCACTCGTGGAGAAGGAGGACATTTCCCTTGTGGAGAAGGAGGACATTCCCTTGTGGAGAAGGAGCACATTTCCCTCATAGAGAAGGAGGACATTCCCTCGTGGAGAAGGAGGACATTTCACTCGTGGAGAAGAAGGACATTCCCTCGTGGAGAAGGAGGACATTCCCTCGTGGAGAAGGAGGACATTTCCCTTGTGGAGAAGGAGGACATTTCCCTTGGTTCTCAAAGCTCTGATGGACAGTGTAAGAAACGCTGTAGCAGGGGGCGATTTCTCTGCCTCTGAATATTTATCCTACAGAAGGGTTTGCTACCTATTATTGATTTTTATGTGGTGAATGACAGACTAAGGGGAGGGAATCGATTCGACAGGCGCAGAACCTGGATGAGTAACGAATTCTGTACCTTCCATCTCCTCTTGAGTCACAGCAAATGACGACATGATAACTTCTGTGTTGGCATGAAACATTCATTTCTGTTTCTCATGAATGACCTTGCCAAGTAATATTTGTAGGAACTGACCCAACATCATTATTCCAGTAGATACTCAACATTACAGCAGCTTCTCATAGTCTTTGATTTTCTTTCACATGCCAAAAAAATCTGTTTGCTGTCGTCTTGAAAATTACGTTATTTTTTGGGTATTATCCTTGTCTTACTGCGGTGTCCATGTTTGATGGTCTAAAGTAGCCCCAAGACAGCGGTGAGCAACATCAACACAGATGAAGTATCAATTACTCAAGGCTGCTACGTTATCTTTCTTAGAGAAAGTGCCAGCAATTAACTTTGAGTCTCACATTTTTTCCTCTGTAATCCCTGTTTGGTAAAGTGTCATATCATTTTCTTGACAGTTATTCCATTAAAAGCCAAAACGCGATAATGAAGAGGACAAGTTCATGTTTCCCGTATGGATCTCCAGGCTGTCAGTTCGATACACATTTGAGGATATAATTAGCCATTTCCTCGCCAATTCTGATGATGATGGCTGCTTAGATGATGAAACTCTGAATAGATTTCCATGCTTCGCCTCGACCGCAACGGGCGCCGGTGTCTTTCACTGTCAGGCGGTTTTCCATGATCCGTTTCACGTGGCTTGGTACATGCTTCACGTCAGCCTTAGGTGATCAGTTACCTAATTTTCTAAAGCCTATTTGGAAGCATGGTGGAGTAACTGTGTGTCGTGAAGGAACAATTTCTTCCAGTCACTGTCAATTGATTATATGAAAAATGTGGAGCCAGAGAATGTGTATGCAGTGGGACTGATGTGATCTATGGTGTTGACCATGAATGAGAACAGTATATAGTATCTCTTACCTGTTTTTGAAAGCATCCTTTGCTTCACATTTGTATTGCTGTGTTGTGGTGTATGGAGGATGCAAAAATTCTAAGGTGATAACTGGGACCACTGCACCAGGGGGCGCTGTGGTAAAAAAGGTAAGACACGGATGCTTGCATGGAACTTGCAGAAAGGGGTTCATTGGTTCATCTCCACGGTGACCATATTTTTATTCAATAACCTGTATACTTCCAATACACTACATGTGTACAATCTACTTTGTTTGTAGGGGTTGGTGTTGTATTATTTTATATATATACACACACACAGGAAATGTACAATGTGCACCTCAGTTTTATCATGGGTTATTTTATAGCATCTGTAAAAACGTCTGTAAAGAGCCCAGAGCTGGTTTTATGGTGATTTTGATCTTAAACCTCAAACATAAAACAAAAATGTGATGAAAAGGATCACAAACAAAAACAAATACAGTCTGAGAGTATATTGTCACATGTGAAAGAGATTTTATTCTAGAAATTTCTTAGGAAGACTGCATCTGCAGCTGATCTGTTGCACTGAAATTCATTTTTGAGACAAGAGAACATGAAACAACCTAATTTTGATGAGTTATTTTTATATCTTTAAGTGTGCTGGAATTTATTTTGAGAAAATCTTTGACATAAAATGATTACGTGTTATATTATAGTAGATTTATGTTTGGTACTAACTTACGCTTTTGCTGGGGTTTGCCGCCATATTACCGTTGCATCACTGTCTACATCACTGGAATGTTGGCCCAGCAAGGCAGCAGTCGTGATACGTAGAGAACATTGTGCTTGGAACTTCAGTCAAAATATGACACTAGACGTAGCCAAAAGCTATTTTGAGTAGATTCCCAGCAACCCAATGGCTGATGCAGTGGCGTCAGAAGGAGTTTGACATTGGGGGGACCGTATTCGCCCCAGCGATATAGGGTTAGACGTATAACATGACTTTGCATTGGGCACACATGCAACATGCAATAGTCACATTGTGAAAGGATGCGTTGTAAAAAAGATTTTAAAATCATTTTAAAATAATAAAGATTTCATCATTTAAAATAAACCTGGAGACTAGTCACAGCCTCATCAGCAACTGCATCTGTTCCGTTTGATGTTGCCATGTTAACCATGATGCCCTCATTTTAACATAATGCGGAACTACTGATACCTGTGAGAGACATTTCAATACGGTGTACAGTTATTGGTACCTGATCATTTTATATCTATACTCATTATTCCTGGTGAGCTGCTGACTCTTTGATGATTCTAAACTGCAGTTAACACACAGAGTAACTTGGCAGGCCTGCAGGACGCGAGTGTAACTTTTCTTAATGCTTCTTTGACTTGAATGAATTACCGAGTGCATTACTGCGGTGTGCAGTATTTTATACTCACTATCCCATAAACCGGACAGCTAGTGCTCTGCTTCCACAAACCCCAGCGCTGCTTGTATCTTACGTTAGGAAGCCATTTATGCCAGCAAGACAGTAATATTTGAAATGTTCGTATGAATGATACAGTCTACTTTCACAAAGTCACTCATTTAAGTTAATAAGATGTTAATATCCACAGTTGCTGTCTTGCTGATAAAAGGGGTTCCATCTAGTAGCCCTGCTAGTTAGTTAGCAAACTTGTGATATCACCATTTTGCCTGATGGTGGAGTCACATACCAGGGCTGATAAAACAATATTACGTTACTGAATTTTATAGTTCACACCACACATTGTTGATTCTGGATAACGAAGTATGACACTGCTTTAGTGGCATAATATTGGAAAGTTGGTTTTATAACAAGTGGCTGGGAGTTCCAGCCAACCTCATGACATCACACCCTATGCGGGGACAAGAGGGCGCTACACTTGTTTGAAAAAATGTAACTTAGATGACTTTATTTTTAATCAAATTTCACTGACAGTGTTAAACCTATAAGGATTTTTCAGAGTGGGAATCCATCTTGTACATTATGCTAACTACATCTAGTGTTTCACGTCCACTTTAAGTAGCCGCTCCTCCTTCGTGGCCTAGCAGAGCCCTTAGCAAGCCCAGCGGAATGACCCGGATTAGAGGGAACCGCGAGATGTGCCGCATGCCCTCGGTGTGGACTGGGGAGCCCGGCGATGCGGACCGGTCCGGCATGTGGCTCTGAGCTACCCCCTCCCTCTCTCATGCTCACCGGCGCTTAATATTCCCACCGCGCTCCCCTCTGTTTGACGGATGTCTCTATCGGAGGAGACCTGGAGCAGGGTTAACGCAGGAGACGGGAGGTCGGGCCCCCCCCCCTTAGGCAGATGGTGGGTGGGTGATGGACGGGGTCGGGGGGAGTCACGGCGTGCGGCGCTGCCGCGAACACCAGGGCTGCCCGGCTCTCAGGTTCGTTAAGGGAAATCGGGGCCTAATCCACCGACTGAATGACATGTGGATTTAATGGAAGCGACGGGCAAGAAGCTACCCCACCCCAGCACACTCTGCTGTCTGCGCTGGCTGATTTTCACAAAGCAGAGGCCATCGAAGCAGCTGGCGAGGTCCTACGTATGTGGTCAGGCGTCGGTACGTCACGTGATCTCGTCCAGACTTCTTCACAGCGGCCATTACTGGTACCCAGGAATCTCTGTCCCTTGTAAAGATCGTTTTGGACTTTTTAAACAACTGCTCAGGCTGGAGGGAGGACAGCCTGCTGTGGCTTCACACTCACGAGTCCATGGATGTTTCTCCCCTTAGGGGAGAGAGGGAGGGAGAGAGGGAGGAGGAGGAGAGAGAAGGAAACACGGAAAGCAACACTGAGCATCTGAGGGCTCATTTCAAGACGAGCGGGATGGCGAGTGACAAGATGCTGCTGCCCCCCGGAGCTCAGGGTGGTGTGACATGGACACACACAGACACACACACACACACAGACACACACACAGACACAGACACACAGAGACACACACACACACACACACAGACACACACACACACACACACAGAGACACACACACACACACACACACACACACAGACACAGAGACACACACACACACAGAGACACACACACACACACACACAGACAGACAGAGACACACAGACACACAGACACACACACACACAGACACACACA
>JAODLC010000040.1:1970173-1992609 GCA_026781145.1 Hippopotamyrus pictus | reverse complement strand
AACATCATCAACTAAGCAGCCAATCAAACATATAAATAAGGTAACATTTACGGTGTACCTACATGTTATAGACTTATAAACTGTAATCAGTGTAATGTACACAGTGTCACATGGGAACAACCAACATTATGAGTTCGCTGTCACATGTTAGCATGATGAGCACTACCAAAGGCACACACACTCACACTCACGTTTGTATTTATATCTTTGTGGGGACCATTCATTCATTCCAATACCATAAATCCTACCCAGCAACCCAGCTTTTGACATTTTTAGTTTTTTGGTTGCAGGCCCAGATTTTTCTAAAATTGAGTTTCCCCTTCTGGGGACAAAAAAAAAATGGTCCCCATAATGTCAAACTACAGGTTTTTATCACATTGTGGGGAACACACACAGACACACACACACACACTGCTTCCCCCGAGTTCCCTTTCACTTCTAAAGTCCTTAATTGACAGTCACTGCATAGTTCATTTTTTCAAAAGTGATTTACATATAGATTAATCAGTCAGAGGTGTAATATTTTCAATATAGGAGAAAATAAAGACTAAATAAATTAAAATAGTAATCATGTCGGGGGGCATAAACACCATGATGTAAACAATAACAGTAATGAAGATCGTAATGCTGAGTGGCATGACCGGTTCTGTTTTTTATCCCGGGTTCCTCTCTGGTTCCCCGCAGTCTCCTCCCACCAAGCCCTCTTTGGGTTTTCACGTTTATATTGATGCCTGCACAGCCCCCCCCCCCCGTTTCACATATGCAGACACAGACCAAGATTGCAGAGGAATAAGTTATCAGGGCCATTTATTCTACACCTTCTCCTGAATCTTCTCCCTAACTCTGCATGTCTCGTCATCGTGTGAGCACAGGTTCCTCTGCGTGTCCCCGTTTGCATTCTCGCGCGCACGACCAGCGAGTCGGGGGCTGATTTCCATGCTCGTCTTTGGTTGGAGGTGATATATTTGTCTGCTGAGACGGCAGCGGTGCCACTTTGACGGAGTGCTGTCTCCTTCAGCGAGCAGATCCAATCACACCTGTCTCTAGGGGCAAGATGACCCGCACTGCAGATCTGAGCGTCAATAAACATTTATTTCCGTTAGATGTTAATGAACCAAGGCGAAACCCATGGCACCTATTTACCATGTCACATGATATATTGGCATGTACAAATAATTTTCAAGAGCTTTTATTTTTACTATAGAATTTTCATGATGATGTTCATAATAATGTGCATATATTAAATCCAGTGTTTTCCCTTTCAGGATCTAATCTAATAATAATGATCAGTAATTAATAAGAGCTGGATTTGGATCGCGTGCAACAACCCCAGCCATGGTTTTGAACTGGCATTGGGAGTTTGAGTCTCCATCTAAGGCTCTAAAACAGTCATTTGATCAACAAAGCATTCATAGGAACCAGGAGCGTCAGAGGCAAATGCCAACATGGACTCTGGACATTCTGTGAAATGTCAGGCCTGGCTCCCTGCCTCCTCTACGCTGTCCACTCTGTTTACATAGTAGGTCTCCATGCTTGTTTTTGCACTGCCAGGAGCAGTAGGGGGCGTGGCTCTGCTGGCCGTGTCACTTCCTGTGTTTGTGTCCAGTGCTTCACCGCGTGTGTCTGGGGTCAGCCCCCTGTCCTAGCAGCTTGGTGCCAGGGAGCAAATGGAAAGGCGGGCTGAGCAGATGGGAAGCAAGCTGAAGGGATATTATTCAGCCTGGGAACTTATTAGACATGACAGTGCTGTGACTGATGTGTTCTCTGCAGTGAATGCCGGATGCAGTTTATAGACCCCCAGGGTTCTCTTTATACAAATAAAACAAAGGAAGAGTCAAACACATTTTAAGAATGAGTAAATGTGGAAAAACACAAAACTATTCTAGAGTTATGCAAGTGTCCATAGCTTCTTAAAGGCGCAGTGTACTTACTCTGCCTTCCTGCATGGTTTGTTGGTTATTCAGGTAACTAAGCTAATTTCAATATTCAAAAAATATCTCTCAAATGGCACAGTACAGATAACTGCAGCTAGCTGGATAAGCAGTTCATGAAGAATATGAACTGGGTGCCCTGCAAACTGACACTAACTGATCTGAAGTCAGGGGAGCTTAAATAAATATGAGGTAGTTCATCGTCTTAGAGACAAAGCGCTTTCCTTCGCCCTCTCTCTTTCTCTCACTCCCTCCATCATTCATTCTCCGTGGCCGCAGTGACGACAGCTTGCAAATGCCTTTCTGAATTCCCAATTTTACGATCTCACACACGGCTGGCCGCACTTTGATTCACTTTGCCGGTCAGCGTGCGTCCCCCGCAGTGAGCGAGAGGAGCCTGTTGGCCCCTGGCGGAGGAGGGGTAGCAGCCGGAGCGCTCCCCTAATCAGATTATTGGGTATTAGTACATGTTATCTCCTGTAATCTTTCACCAGGGCTGGCAAGTGAAAGAAGCAGGTCCAAGCACAGGGTGTGCCGATACTTCAGGGAATCTACAAAGGTGGGCAGCTACTTTTGGGGGTCCATGGGAAGCAAAATGAGGAAAGGGTGAGACTAAACCTGGTCCAAGGTCTTCTCCAGCATGATGAATGGCTGGAATGCTGACCTGCTGGCTCAGGGGACTTGCACAGTCCGAACAGACGCACAATATATCCATACAAGCCGCAGTAGGAAGGACCGTTGTCTGTTGACAGTTGTGTCATCAATAATGCGGAGACTGGAAAGACTGACACTTAAATATCAGTCCCTGCCGGGTGAATGAATCGACTCTGTCACTGCATGGTTCGTACTTGCGGGTGTCCTTCTGCATACCTCCCGTTATACCGTTGCTTCTCTCCAGTTCATGCATTATACATCGATCCTCCTTGGTTGTCTCCACAGTTTCCTTCTCCCCGTTCCTTCCCTCTTTAATCCTCCTCTCCTTGCAGCTTCCTGCCAGAACCTGATTTTGTTTCTCATACTGTCTGGACATGACTGGCGCCATCTTTTGATGCAACACATACAAACATGCCACAGATGGGGTGCCCAGCTGGCTCTTAACTTCTGGCGATGGTTTTATAACCACAGGGCTCTCTCTGTCGCTCAGCAGGGTCTCCTGGAGAGCTGTTCTTCCTGGGCTTTAGCCTCAGAACACCCTCCACCGAAAGAAAAAAAAAACCCACTCACAGAAACTAAAACCTCTCCAGGGAAGACTGAATCACTGCTCAGTACCACTGTGATAAATCAGGAAAATCCCTGTCTGTGCATGAATTTCTCATTTTAATTCCTCATTTGATCATGTTAATGTTAACGCTGTGTTGCGGTTTTCAACCCAAAATGTACACTGAACCCAAGTATTTTACACAAAGTGATTTCAGTGTCCTTTGTTTTTTTATTTCAAAATAGTAAAACAACAAGACTAGCAGTTTTTGGTAGAATGAAACATCACAATCACCTAGCACATGTGAAGTATTGCGACAAGGATCAGGCTGAAAATTCAGATTCAGATCAGGCTTTTTGTGGAACAAAAACGTGTATTTCTCTTTAAGATGCATGGGTGGCTTCCTGACATTTATGAGCAAGCTGATTATCTCATTATCGCAGTCTGACGTTTGCAGAGAATCCAAAAAAATGAGCGTAGACACCCAGTATATGCAGGAAAGAAAAATATCAGAAAAACTAGACTCGGCAACTGAGTAAACAAAATTTGAGTATAATGTGGAACATACGTTAATATGTACCTGTCAAATTATTGCCCCACTGTTCTCCTGTTTGAGGTCTGACTGTATTTTAATAACATAATTGACTTTCCAAAAATTAATTTAAAGAACAAGCAGTTAGTTAACAGCCACGTGAACTTCTATGAAAATGTAAATGAAGATCATTCTTTGTAGCAATCCTAAGTAATAATACAAATACTAATTGCTGCAACTCTTAATAGTACTACTACTGATATTAATAGTACAACTTGTTAGTATTGACAGTTTATGAAATGTGTGTGTTATTTTTAGTTGCTTGATGCATCTGTGTCTTACGGAAAGGGAACCCAGGTCCCTGAGATGTAATAAAACAATCAGCCAGACCAGATGGGTTTAGGTCGGTTATCCAGGCTCGGCGGAGATTCCACGGAAATCCGGAAAGATCTGTGTTCATCTCCGATGGGAGTAGGACCAGGTGTCGCAGACAGTGCTTTTTTCTCGGGAATGCATCTGGAATCGGACATGATTCGATTTCCATAAGGTATCAGCAGGTCTCCCATTCACTGGGAAGGAGGCCCTTAGTCCTGAGATGGCAGTAATGCGACACGGGAAGGGAATCGCTTTTAAGTGACTGAGGTAGCTAAACATAGAGGAGTAGCGGTACACGTAACCCCCCTGTGAGAGACCTGCATCCCAGAGATTAAAAAGCCCGTAATGAACGCTTTCTTATTACCAGAACACCAGTCCTGTAATTTTATTGCAGTGAAAACTATTCAAGAAATAATTAAAAGCGTGTCTGCAGTAATTTATACCATGCAAAGTGGGGGGGGGGGGGGAGTTAATTTACTTGTCACTCATTTGCCCCTCCCTTCCCCAAACCCTTCTTTACGAGGATAATGTGATGCGTTCATTTGTTCAATTAGGCGCGTGCCTCGGACCGGAATGAGCACGCCCAAGTGCGTTTCTGATGGTTTAATAAAGCTTTTAATCCATATGACGGATCATGTAAATCAGGGGTTCAGATGGAGTCATCTTGAGGAAGGTGGGGCTGAAGGAGATTCATGTTCTCCCATGGTTCCTGTTTCGTGTGATCCACCTGTCCCTCATTCGCCGGGGGGGGGGGGCGCCCTCCAGGCCAATGGCGGCACTGCGGAGGCCCCCACCAGCACTAAATGGGAATGCATGTCGATCCGTGGGGAAAGTGCAAATGTAGCAGGCACAGCTCGATTGCTTCAACCGCCGTCGTCACACAGGCCAGCCCGGGCCAGCCCTGCCATTACTGCGGCTTTTTACGAAAGACAATCATCTCAGATGAACGAGGCAGAGAGAACTGGCAGTGCGACTCTGCGTGACCACAATCAGCATCTCATTCAAGCAGCGTGGCCTCTTCTGCGGGTTTAACGTGATGACAGTGTTTCGATGATGAACAGAGGCGGTCTGGGGTTCGAAATTTAGATTTATTTATATAAGTATGAGACGGGTACTTCGGCATGTGTTGCTTTTTCATATCCCAGCATGCTCTCCTTCGGCTCTGAGTGCAGGGTCACCTGTCCATCTAGTACCCCAGGAACTTTTTTTCAGGGGCTCAGAGTCTTGCTAAAGGGCCCGACGGAAGAGTAGCTGCACTGGTGTGTTTTTGTTCCACACGCGGAACCTGCAGATGCATTTCTGTGTGGGACAGCTTGGCCTTCCAGCGCACTCTCTTTATGGGAGATTTTTTAAGAAGGAGGCCCCAGCTTCTGTGTGTGTGTGTGTGTGTGTGCTGAGCTCTCAGCTCTCGCGCCCCTTTAAATTCAAACGCCGCAGGAAACACACACGGGGACAGAAGATGGCACTGGTGCCTCATGCATGACATTGTGCAAACGAAGCCACAGCTTCAGCACTGGCCCCGGCTGTCGCCCTCGGCGCTCACTGCATGCAGCTGCGCATTGGACCCCAGGAGGACTGGGGATGACACTGCTGCCGGGTGACATCACGGGTCGCCAGTGGGACGTGCCGCTCAGATGTATGCCTTTTGGAAATGTATGCCCATCTTTATTGCGCATTACCTGCACACACAAGTCTGCATCAGGGTGCAGGAAAACACCAAGACGCGCATGGGCTTTCTCACAGCAACGTGTCCCTGCTTCACCTTCAAAGGGAGCTTGTCGGGGCGTAGGGCTCCCCTCTTCCTGCCCGTTAGTTCTTGCTGTCATTCATCCCACAACAGCTGAATGTGTCTGAATGTGTCACCTTCCCCCATCTATCCATTCATATCATTGTTTTTCTTCGGATTCTACAATTTTTTGGAGATTTGGAGGATGTGAATCCTCTCATCCGATCCTGCGGCCCCCTCTTCTTCGTAGTCCCTCCTCTCTTTCCTTTCTCCTCCACCCGCTGTCTTTCTTGTATTGTGTTAGCATTCCCCTTTACGGAGATTGGTAAATGTCCACATCATTTTCAGCAAGGTTCTGACAAGGACAGCCTTCACTATGTGATCACCGGTCTGCTTTCATACCCCATCTCACTAACCTGGTTTCATAATTCATGATCCTCTTTCCAATTGGTTTTCAGGCAGCCGTCAGGAGCTAATGATGGTTCTGTCCTGGTACTCGAACCCCTTGCCCTGCCCCCTCCGCACTGCTAATGCCACTTTGTGGATCTCTGGGTTTTTGCGAATGGCAGCTTCACGCTGGCCAAAGCCATTCACCAGCCAGGGGGAATCTCGTAACTTCTAATAACTTCCTTTTGAAAAGATCAAAGGTCATAATCTGGCACTTATGTTTGTTCCAAGGTGCAATTTATCACGGATTGGTTTTCAGTACAAGTCATTGTTCGGGGACAGCGACTATCAATAATCTGCAGTCATGTTTGCTGCCTGTGGTCTTTGCTAATGACTGTTGAAGGTTTACAGAAGCCTGGGTCAGGAGGCTATTGTCAGTAATTGACAGTTACAGTTGCATGATCCTGGGGTAGGTCGCGCAGATCTTCTGTTACCATGACAGTAAATTGATTTTTTTTCCTTCAAAACTTAATATTTACAATTTTCATTTGTCTCATTTGTCCTGGTCCAGGGCTCAGTGGATGAGAGGGTAATACACAGTGATGTTGCCTGATGGTAGGGTCACGCAGGGGTCAGGGGTCACAAAAGGTGTCCAGGGGCGGAGTCGCATCCATGGAAGGCATGGTGGAAACTCCGCACTCATGTGTATGTAGGTGGGTCACGTTAGCAGTTTTTTAATCACTCAGTTGTCTTAACGATATAGCATTTCTTAATGACTTTAAATGACTCCTTCGTAAGGGTCGTTATTTTCGTATTAATCACACTTGATCAGTGCTATGTAAATATCTGACTAAACGCTTGTCCCCAGAGATCATACCTTATTGTGCACGATAGTGTCGCAAGTCCACTCTGTCTAGGAGGAATTTTAACGAAAGGAAGGTGACCCTGAACTCAGTCGTTTAGGGCATTTTGTGGCTTAGGACACTGTGCCGTTGAGCGGAAGGTTGTTGATTCAAATACCAGGATCAGCTGAGTGATTTCACCGTTGGGTCTTTGAGCCCCCAACCCCCACTGGCTCCTGGAAGTCAATGACCCTGCTTTCTCAAATGTGTTGCTTCAGATAAAATCGTCTGCTAAAAAAAATAAAATATAAGCTCAACTCTTCTTCTTAAAGTTTGGGTCTAATGGTCCCAAAAATAGCCCCGTCAAACACCGCAACAACACCGGTTCTAATAGGCACTGCCTGGACATATTCAGGGCCAGAATCCGTGACGGGCGTTGGGGTGGTGGCTGCTGTTTTCTGTCACGCCAGCTGAATGCTCCAGGAGGAGGCCTCGCTGTTGGAATAATCTCGGAATAACTCCCTAGCCGTCTGCCTCGCCGTTGACCAGCCCTGTCCCCGTTATCGGGGACGTACGGCGGATGTCGCGAGCCACCATTTGACGCTGCGCGTATTGCCTGCCGAAATTGCCTGTCACCGCGGCCGCCAGGGATGACGGTGACATTTCTGCTGGTGGGGAGGGCCATGGCGGGGAGGGCCGCGGAGCAGCCAAAGAGGGAAAACGAGCTGCAGGGAGGAGGACGGAGCTGCTGATATAAGTGGCAAAGTTAACCAGGCTGGACCAGGCCTGGAGAGACTGTGCTGAACCTGAGAAGTTCAGTGGCACCATGTCCAACCTCCCTTCAGGTGTGGGATGCGACAAGTGTCTCTGGTTCTGGTTGCTTCTTAGCCAGAGAGGCAGCACCTGAAAGAGAGGCTGAAAGGTCAATATTATGAGGGTTAGGGCGGCCACGGTCCCCAGAAGGCTTGGAAGTAAGGGCAGACATGTCGGATTACATCAGCAAGGCGGCCAGTGGGCTGGAACACGATGTAAGCAAAAGCAAAACGCTCAAGGTCACATTTCCACTGTTGAAAATACAACATGAATTAAAAAGCTCAAGCAGTACATCATTATTTTTCATTATTACGATGCTTCTCCTCACATTCTGTGGCGGCACATTGTTCCGATACGCTGTTTCCGTGGAAGTGAGGGAATCTGGTCGTCTGCTCCGCGTGGACCTTGAACCCCTCAACACCGAGGTGAATGTTGTTTTTTGAAAACAGAACAATCGCGTAATGAAGAGCGATGGAGGTCACTGCGAGGCACCACTGGGTTCTTGCTTGCCCTCGCCTCAGGCTCCGAATTGCTGAGCCTGACGTCCGTCACACCTGGAGGAACACGCACACTGTACTAGTATCTGGACGGGAAGACAGAAGAGCTCATTCCCGCTCCCTGCAGAGTGCAGGCAGCAGACACAGGTCCTACAGGTGCAGATGTGGAGATGGGGGTGGGTTTAATGCCACCCCCAAACTCCCTGGGTCTCAATCCCCAGCTCTAGCCTCTTTCCATTGGTCGGTCTTGAAAATAACACTGAATCTAATTGGAGGAGCCACGTACCTCGGATTCCAGAAGAGTCCGAAAAGGGAAATTTATATTCATAGATTTATAATTTATAATATACCATTTATATTAGTGGATTTATAATTGAATTATACCATAGATTGCTTTACTAGATTTAGATTTTATTTTATTGTGTTGCTGTAATGAAGCTATTTGCGAAAAAATAAAATTAATGGTAAATTTGATTTGAAAATGTAAGCTGCGAGTAATATGAATATTACTACGGACTGCAAAGTCATCATTAATATTTTATATGACTAATTAGACTGTAAATTAGGTGCGGCTTAATTGAAAAGTACATAAAAACACATTGAGTGTGACCTTGCGAGAGGACAGGGGGTGTGGGCGTGAATCGGCACGGTTAGTTTCCTGTTAATGACGATCGGTGCTGATGCATAATGCGTGCCACGTGTCACTCTGCCGCCGTATCTCAGCACGTCAGCGGCAGGAATACCTTCGGCTTCCCGGACATGTGTCAGGATCCACGTTCATGTCTCAAATGAATGTTGCGGACGAGGACCAAAATGTAAAATTCCATGGTGTAAAGCCATGTCTGGCTGTGTTTTATCAGTAGATAAATGGACTCATTAGTGATATAATGTCTGCTAACTACACCACACAAAACTGATGACTTGTAATCAGTTGCCTTTTTCCTTCCCTGATTTCCATACTTCCGCAGGGAGCTGCCCGTGCTCCGGTCCAGGTCTGGGATGACTGATGGACAGGAATCTGCTTTTGGCCGCTGCACTGCGCTGTGCTTACGCCGGGAGGAGGGCAAGGTGAGCTCCTTCACCAGAGGACTGCTACAGGCCTTGTGACTCGTCAGCGTTTGTCGCCCAGTTTGACAGCTGAGCCGGTCTCTGGAGTTGCAGCGGTCCATCTCAATGCTGACAGCAGGCTCAACTGCTCATTAAATATCCGCGGGTTTAGACTGGACCTTTGGACCGAATCCAGCGTTTCCCCCTCGACTGATTAGAATGCGATGCCCTTTTCGGTTTTAAATTCTGGGTAAACATGCGAACCTATGACACTAAGCCCCTCTAACAATGTCCCAATCACACACTGATGACTTATTAATATTTTACTTTAATACTTAGAGATCGGCCATTATCTACATCTACAGAATTCTCTATCGGGTACTCGCACCTAAACCAGGAACAATATCGAGTCTCATATGTGATTATGCTCTGCACCTCAAGAGTGCAGATACGTAGATAGAGACGGCTCACAGCGGCTGTCACAGATGCCTTCTGGGATAGCGAAGAGAAGCCAGCCTCCGCTGTAGACGGCTTGGGGACGTCACAGGCTGAGTGGCCAGGTCTCCGCAGGACATCGAGCGGGCTTCTGTGCGCTTCCGCGCAGCATGCTTCTGAGCCCTCGGGAATGAATGAGGCGGTTTCCGTGGTGACTGCCTCGACACCAGCTTAAATTAAATATCAGCCTTCTTCAGCTATGGAGAATAATCACCTTGTTTTTTACTTTTGAGAAATCCTTTGATCAGAAGAAGAGTAATAGAGTGAGATGCGTGAGCTGCCACTGAGCCGCTGCCTTCCTCTCCCTCGCCCCTAACTAAGCCGCTGCCTTCCTCTCCCTCGCCCCTGATCGAGCCACTGCCTTCCTCTCCCTCGCCCCTGACTAAGCCGATGCCTTCCTCTTCCTCGCCACTGATCGAGCCGCTGCCTTCCTTTCCCTCACCCCTGATCGAGCCGCTGCCTTCCTCTCCCTCGCCCCTAACTGAGCTGCTGCCTTCCTCTCCCTCGCCCCTGACTAAGCCGGTGCCTTCCTCTTCCTCGCTACTGATCGAGCCACTGCCTTCCTCTCCCTTGCCCCTGACCGAACCGCTGCCTTCCTCTCCCTCGCCCCTGATCGAGCCGCTGCCTTCCTCTCCCTCGCCCCTGACTGAGCCGCTGCCTTCCTCTCCCTCGCCCCTGACTAAGCCGGTGCCTTCCTCTTCCTCGCCACTGATGGAGCCGCTGCCTTCCTCTCCCTCACCCCTGATCGAGCCGCTGCCTTCCTCTCCCTCGCCCCTGACTAAGCCGGTGCCTTCCTCTCCCTCGCCCCTAACTGAGCCGCTGCCTTCCTCTCCCTCGCCCCTGACTAAGCCGGTGCCTTCTTCTTCCTTGCCACTGATCGAGCCGCTGCCTTCCTCTCCCTTGCCCCTGACCGAACCGCTGCCTTCCTCTCCCTCACCCCTGACTGAGCCGCTGCCTTCCTCTCCCTCGCCCCTGACTGAGCTGCTGCCTTCCTCTCCCTCACCCCTGACTGAGCCACTGCCTTCCTCTCCCTCGCCCCTGATCGAGCCGCTGCATTTTCTCTGAAGAAACATGGTTAAGACCCGATATGAAGTTCTTTCTCCTCATGCTGCTCGCAGCGGCAGATGGAGAACAGTGAGTGACCTTTAATTAGCCCAGTGCTTGTGCATAACTCACTTTATAAAGACGTCCCACGAACCAGACCAGATCTGCCAGGCCGCTCCGCTGCTGGAGGCCGGCGTCAGCACACCATCAGTAATCAGCAACTACGAGGAGCTGAGAGTCATGGCCCCGGCCGTTTGCGACGTGGGCTTGTGTCGTGAAGGTCCAGCCCTCAGAAAAGCTGTTGTCGAGCTGATGGAGATAGCGAGAGGACTAGGGGAAGGAGAGGAGGCCCGTAGAATGCCATACTGCCTCCCACTGGGCTGTCGTCACAGCGCCCCCACCAGGGATGTGGCTGCAGTGCTGCCCACGCGAAAGGATCCTCTGCCCATCCGACAGAAGGACACCAAATTTTAATTAAATTAGTCATTGGATAGAATCTCTACATCATTCAATTGATAACTTTGCCGTCACCATCCCAGCATGGTTGACAACCTTTCCCATTGCTGCCTCCCCCAGTTTGAACACTGGTGCCCACCCTACATATCCAAGTGCCCTCCCCAGCATGGCATTTTTGGAAATACCACTGGCCCCCACCTATTCTAGTCCCCAGTCTTTACAGGCAGGAGGGAAGCAACAGAGGCAGAATGACGCTCACATACCATTTCAATTAACCTCATGTTACACCCGATGAATTGAACACTATTCATGGTTCATTTACACCATCTCGTTACGAACAAAAATGCAGCCCAAACCAAAGAGACAAGATTGCATCAAACAAGCACCTCCTCCCCCAACTTCCTCCTCTCCAGCACACCCACCACCACCCTTCCCAGCCCCGTTCACCTACCCATTACCACCCCGAGTTCAGCACGGTGTAACCGCTCACTGATGAAAGAATCGTTGCGTTAGCGGCTCACATGCTAATTATTTCAAGGTGGCCCTCTGGAGCTTCCGTCAGGATGAGTCCGGTAATTAAACCGGCAGCCAAAAGGAAGCACGTTCCACACTGTGTGAGCAATAGAAATACACTTAATGTAGCTGCGGAGGACACAGAAAGATCCGGGAACCTGCAGTAGAGTCCCAGTGGATTGAGCAACAGAAAATGACTGAGTCTTCAGCACACCATCAAACAGCCATCACGTCAGAAATGTAAAACAAGGCAAGTTTTACGACAATCTCTCCTCCGTAATCACATGAGCGCCCCCTTCTGAGGCAGCCTGTGTTTGTGCTTTGGTAACAATGTTAATTGGCAATTTTCTTTCTGCTGCACATTCGTTTCGTGAATGCCAACTGTTTTCTTGTTTTAATACCTAAAATGCATGCATCTCATTTCCTTCAAATTGCACTATGATGACACAAATGGGCATATTACAATAATCAGAAATCAGGGCTTTCTTGCAGGCAGAATTTTTCTGTTTTTATCCAGAGGCCCTACCCTTCTGAGTGAATGCCCAGTTGGTTTGGCAGCAGGTAGAGGTCCAGCAGGACCCAAGGGACCCAATGGAGGTAAAGGTGCATTCCGTGACTGTAGTGAAACGTCAATGGAAGGAATAATTAAGGTTAATTTGGCACGATAAGTCTCAGTCCACTGTCTGCCTTGGCACCGGAGAATCTATTGATAGACACCCATCCCACGGAGTGGCGGGGCGGGGGGGGGGCTTCCCTGGGGAATAAGGCTCAGAGCTTGCCCCACATTCCCAGGGCTGGCCGAGAGGTCTGCTCCAAGCTGCTGCAGGTGTGCCGAGCCCCCTCCCAACACAGATGGCACTGGCTGAGTAGTGTGGGCACCACTGGTGGGTAAAATTTAATTAATGTTTCCTCAAACGAATCTGGCTGCAGCAACACTGCACTCCCTGTCCTTTTGTTTTCTCCTCCACGGAATTTACAGCCATTTCATTTTTATAATTTTGAACGAATACAACTATAACATATATAGTGTGTGGCTTAGTGGGGTCATGGATGGGAGAGTTTTAACGTCTTAGTTCTGATTGAGTAACGAGCCTGTTTCTTATGCAGAGGGCTGAGTTCACAGGCTGAGATTAGATTTTTACTGACATCCCTTCAGGAGACCTCAGTAGTATACAGTAGCTAGAAGATTGCAATTAGCTAACCAGTTAGTGTAATGTGCTCCTTTATCATCTCCTAAATAGAAAACATGTTTATTTAACGTTTAGTGTAGTGACTCTTTGTGGCCAACAGGGGGCGCCACAGAAATGTGTGATTTACTGCTTCCCATAACCCTCAACATGGAAGTCAACCTCATTCAGACAGAGCCATCTGTAGAAGTAAATCCCTCTGTCCCTCCTCGAGCGATGTCATGGTGGAGTGGAGCCTCAGCTTGAACCAGCCGGGAGCACGAGCCCAGGAGATGCCCTTGCACTGGCGCAGTGGGGGTTTGGCCCGGAGTTCGACTTTTCATCTCGTTCAAAGCTTCTGTCCGTGTCACCCTCCCATTCACCAAAAAGCAGCTTTCTCTCCAACTTCCATGCCCCCAGCAGCTCGTGTCCCCCGGTCTCCGTTTGATGATTTTAAAATAACGCACCTGCTTGTTAAAGATGGACTCACCCCCTGCTTCCTTGTTGCCCTGAAATCCCAGAAGGCTGTGTGGCTTTCATGCAAAATGAGGACCCTCATTGTGTTTCTGCTGGAGCTCAGAGACCCAGAAAAAGACTTCTATGCTCTGAAAAAAATAGAAAACCAGTGAGGAAACCAGGGTATGTTTCGATTTAATAATTATACTGATGATGATAAATGTGTCCTTGATAATGAAAATAACAACAAAAACAATGACAGTAATTACTGGTAATCCCTCTTTGAGTGTGTGATGCAAGCGGGGATCTTAGAGAAACGTAGGGGAGATCTTTTCTGGGATCTGCACTGCTTTGTGGGGGTTGAAGCGTGCGTGTGGCTCCCCTATCAGATCTTCACGTGAATGCTGCACGCCTCGTATCAGATCTTTATGTCGACGTGTGCCTTTCGTATCAGATCTTCATGTGAAGGTGTGCACCTCAGATCTTCTAAAACCCTTTCAGTCAGCTTTCCGGCGATATCCGCAAAAGCGCGATCAATC
The DNA here is from genome assembly GCA_026781145.1 of Hippopotamyrus pictus. Lineage (NCBI taxonomy): Eukaryota > Metazoa > Chordata > Actinopteri > Osteoglossiformes > Mormyridae > Hippopotamyrus > Hippopotamyrus pictus. The sequence goes on along the minus strand of JAODLC010000040.1, from coordinate 1,978,592 downwards.
CGTGTACCCGCATCGATCCATCCGAACCTTTAAGCTCGGGGACCGTTCATTCCTTCTTACAACTCGCTTTGATAAACAAGGTCAGAGGAAGGCACAGAAACTGGAGTTTGGCGGTTTGGCTTCGCGTTTTTACCGCCGGAGAAGGCCCCCTGCTCTTGATGGATGATCGATACACGCTCACACATGGGTCTTGTGGCCTCAGCCTTCTCCTGGCCCATTATCTGAAGCAAAGAGCTACATGATGAAAAAAACACCCCTGTGCTTAACTTTTAAATTTGCTTTTTAAGCAGAGCGAATTTTCGACGTCCGGGCTCCTCACTGTCACCGACTGGGCAGAATACTATCCCGACTCGTCGTTGTTTGTGAGCGTCTGCAAATATTTTCCAGAGCCGCGTGCTGAGCCTAAATGCGAAATTAAACCGGCGTTTGTTTGTCGGAGGCTGAATTAAAAACATTAAAGACGAGTAATTAAGTAGCATACAGTAATGATTTTCACGCAAAACAGAACTGATTTGCTCAGCTCAAGTCATTACAGACTGCTTCTGAATGTGAAGGATTAGCGATAAACTAGAGATGATTACAGCGCTATCTTCGGCATTCCGAAACTAGACTTCCCAAAGGCGTTCCCAATCCACATATTTATACAGAGTGGGTAATCCTAAGACACACTTCCTCACAGGAAGGCACAGGTGAGTTACAGATAGAGGATTTGCATGTGATTTTTATTTCGTGACAGTCTGTCTGACTGCTCGCCTTTGGATAAGCCTGATTTCCGTCACCTGGCGTGAAGCGATTCGTTGGCCAAACAGACGCCAAACCCTGGGTGAGTGGAGAGACACCTGTCATTGGCCGCACTCTGTCTTCCTCCGGGGCCCCCCGCCTGCACGGTTGGTGACCCCAGCCGTCTGTGATCCCTTTGGCAGCAGGACTAGGGCAAGCTGCCCTCTCATGTTGAGCCAACAGAGCCTCGTGTGGATAAGAGGAACAGTGTGTAGTTTATGTGTTTTTTTTTAACTCACACCCTCTGGCCAGTGATGGGGTGACGTGAAGCAACAATCGTGCCCCAACAAAGGTGAGAAACATCATCCATCCATTCATGCATCCATTAGCAGTCGATCTGTACTTAAGCACAGTGACATCATCTATCTATCTCTGCCCTGATTGGTCACTGTTCATTGAGACCCTTAATACAAACAGGTGCTAATGCCCATGTGACCATTTTGGCTGGGTCCTGGCCCTCATGGGTTTTTTTGTTGGGGGGGGGGGTTGAAGCTTAGTCATATTTAGCTGCACATTGGCAGTGGCTGCTTGGCCCTTACAGGCCGGTGAGATTGAGCAGGGAGAATGAACTGGTGAGTTCTCCTCATGTTGGGGGCGTCGTAGATGCTGGCTGGTTGGGGCCGAGTGTGGAATGTGGTGACCTGGTACCTCTCATCGAAACACGCTAAACTCACCCCACCAAACTCTGAATACCAGCATCTTGATGAATTCCTGACGATTAGAAACATTATAATAATGTATTATGATTCAAGGATTCAAGCGATTTATTTGTCACAGGCAAGGTATAAAGTCCAGCTGTAACCTGCAGTGAAAGGCAAGGTGATCAACGCCATAACAATAAAAGTAGTAAAGCAAAGTTACAGTTGTCTACAGAGGTATTAGAAATGCATCTAGCTAATTTCAGGTTTCCAGCTTTTTGTGGTTAATCTCCAGAGCCCTGTGCTTTACAGCACGTGCTGTTCCAGAATTCGCATTTGCAGTTAATTGAGGTGTTAAGTCTTGGAGGTGTTGTGGGGAAGCTGTGGATTGTTACTGTGAGGATTAGCAAGCAGCCCCTGGGGCTCCATTACGCTGAGGCTGATGTGAAGACCGATAGTGACACTTCCACTTGTTTTACAGCATGCAGATTTATTGCGACGGCATTCTTAGAGAGGATGCTGCAGGAAGCCCACCGAGGAGCACATCTCAGCATCCTCGGCTGTGCTGCTGTCCCTCACGCTGGTCCACAGAATAGGAGCTAGGAGGAAAGCCAGTTCTGTGTCCATTCCATGATCAGCTAATAAACATACAGAGCTCATTCAGGGTCAGTCTTCTCAATTTATAGATGGTTTTATTGGAGGCACATGGTCACTGGGGTCATATAGGAGACTTCGCTGTGACTGTCATAAATGGGCATCCAGAAGGAGGCTATTTGCATATATAGATTTTTTTTAATGAGACACAAGCTCTGAGCCACACTACATGCAGTGAAGCTTGTGAATATAGCAGTGAACCTGGACAAGAAGTGAAAAGCAATGTTTTATATGGGCGTCAGCGTGTCTAGAAGGTTCTACTAATGCTCAGTATCTGCTCTGGATTTCCCCTCACTGGATTCACAAGATTATCTCATTGTCCCAGCTGGCCAGAGTGATATCCTTTGTCTCTCGTTCTCAGTTTTCTTCAGGTTTTTTTTAAATACTCCACTTTATTTTCAAGCACGGGTGTTTTTTTTTTACAAAGGACTGGAAGCTTTACAAAGACTGAAACATTTCCTAATGAAAGGCTGAGAAGAATCAATTAAACCACACAGAGTGTCTCAGTCTATTTCAGCTGGCTGTAAAATTATGACGACAAAACATTTGCTTTGTATTGTGCATTTTTGACACAAACAGCCATTTTAGGTTCTCGAACCACCTCAAAACCTTTGAAGTTTTTTAGAAAGCATGTTTTCATCCTCATGGTTTAAATATGGGATTATTTCTGCTCATGGAAGTTTTACTTGCACAAAAATGTTCTGAGGGCATGAAGAAAAATGATTGGTTCAGAGAGATAGCCAATATCATTGTAGAGGAGGCAGGACCAGCCAATCAGATGTCTTGGTCCCACCTCCCCTGCTATCTGACTGGTTATCTATCTGAACCAATCATTTTTCCTTCTGCCCTCAGAACATTGTTGTGTAAATTAAACTCCCATGAGCCTTATATCCATGCAATCCCAAACGTACTTCTAATCCTAAACCTAAGCCGTACCCTAACAATAGCCGCATGCCAGCTTAGTAAAGTGTAAAAAGTGTTATTTCTGGAAGCAGAGTGTGTGAGGAAGGAGTCGCGGTCATTTTTGTGCACTTTAGATCGCTACAAGCTGATCTCCAAATGCATATTTCCCTGACTGGGCCATACAGATTAGTATTTAGCTGGTAGTATTGAATTATTATTCTTTTATCACAATTTACAGCCTGTAGGAGGTGCTCACGGTCCCCTTTTGCGGGGAAAATGGACTTCAGTGGTTCAATGTAGCAGAAAAATAAATGTATCGCATAAAAAAGACGAAATGCTTTAATTAAAATCTAATAGTCTTAATAGCTGAAAAGTCATAGTTGGCAGGATGTTAAATTAATGAGCATTGTAATTCTTCAGTCCATCCCCTCCCAGCGCTGATGTTATATTGATCAAAGGTGTCTTTTATTGCACACAATATAGGACAAAAGCAGGTTGGGGTTAAACCCTAATTTACAAGGTTAGAATTCAGCAGGTCTGCTGCTCTGTGCTCCCCTCTGCCTCCCCTCTCTGGCTTAAGTCGCAAAGCCCATTTCTCATTCTTACTTAAAGTTTATTTTCTGTGTAAAGACTGTTCTGGTACCAGTTACAGACCCTACATGATGGCAGAATCCTGGAGATAATGAGGCTTGGCTCTGTGTTCTCCCTTTCGTTCTGCGGCCCTGGGCGTGAGAGGCGTTCGACAAGCTTTGCACAGACGTGCCCTCTGTATGCCTGGTTATATCACAGGGTAAATAGTGTTAGGGTGAGTTTTATTCAGGTGTCAGAAGGACTCAGTAATGACCTATAAACAGATCGAGTTCTAAATGGGTTAGGCGGGGGTGTCGGTGCTCGTTGTGGCTAATGGGGAAAGGTAAATGAGCCAGTCAGTGGGACAGAGTCACAGAGACACTCAGCACTGGCCTGTCTACGTCTCTATTGCTCGATGTGACCGTTCAGGGTGACAACGCTTCCGTTTTAGCGTGTTTCTGGGTGTTTCTGTGCTCTATCTGGGTTGCTGAGCTGTCCCGGCCTGCCTTTGGTGTAGTCGCAGAAAGTCAGTGGTCTGGACCGGGCCGGGGTCGCAGGCTGTTCTGCATCGGTGGCTCCAGTCTGCTTTAATTGACTCCCCCCACTCCCAATCCTTTAGTTTCAGGTCTCTACCGTCAGCCCCCTTCCCGGTAAATGATCGACTCGTATTCCGGGGGCGTACTCCACATCCAGCGCCAGCTAGTGTTGGGCCCGGGGGTATGGCGAGTTACGCTCCGGATGCTGGTAGGGCAGGGGGAGGAGCCTGAAGTCAAAGGCCCCGCCCTGCCCTGTCAGGGCCTGACCCGGGGCCTTAATGGAAGCACGGAGTCATGAGCTGAAGTGGTGTCCTCATTTTGTAACCTACCCTTCTTAGCCAGAAACACTGAATCACGCCTCCGGATCTTTCCGAAGCTCATGTGAGCCCGTCGTTGCCCTCCAACTCTGCGTTTATGGACAATTATATGGCCGTATCATCGAGGAGGCAATCTGCAAAGCACCATTTCGGAAATGGGCATCTGAGAAGCCCATTTATGCGGAGACGGTTTCTCACAGGCACCGCGAGGCTGCCCCCGCTATTGGGTCCTCAGCGGGGCCATAGCGTGCCTTGTAGCCGAGGGTAGTTATTTGTGGGGGGTTATAACACTAAACAGAGGCTGGCTGCTAGGAGCTGAGAGCAGGGTCCCAGGGCTGCACTGCTTCCTGGGTTTGAGAGACACCACGGATCATCCCCGGAACAGTCCGGAACACAGCCCTGTAGTGGCCCGCTAACAGACAATGCGGAAGGCAGGCTGCCACGTGATGGCCCCATGGGCACGCATGCTGTCTCACACCCCGCCGCCCCCGAGGGATGATCCAGGACGGTCGGGGTCCTCGAACCGTGATCGGTCTGCCTCGAGATGGCTGACACCCAGCGCCAGTCAAATGAAGGTTAATTTAAAAAGCATCGATATCCATTTGCCTCCCCATCTCGCTTCCTGACATGGACCTGACCATCCCAATTGTCGGGCCCGGGCAGAGGCCGGCTGATTCACAGCTGGGCCTCTGCTCCTTATCTCTCTCCACTTCCCTGCATAGACTACGAACGAGCCGTCCTTGTCCCCAGACGGCCTCGGCCGCTCGGAGACCTTGGTGATCAGGCGGCGGAGTCGATTCAGGGTGGATGCATACTCAGCAAATTTGTAGACACAGTGGATTTTGAATTATCTCTGCTGACAGTGCAGTGCCAACAGACCTGCCCACCGGGGGGGGGGCGCTATAAACACCTTCAGGCTGAGGCATTTTAACCCTATTCAAGTCACACTACTGACCAAAGTAAATGTGGCACGCTAGGTAAGGTTTACTTCCTACACGCCTCTCTGGGACCAAGTGAAATTGCTTGCTAAGTCAGTGCCCCCTCAGAAGATGGTGCCCTACAGAGAAGACCAGCTCTGTTTACAGGTGAGCACTTCATATGTACATCCTGGCCAGGATGGTCATCTTTAGGAGTGGAACTGAGGGCCGTCAAGACTGACGACCTCCTAACCACAGTCTGAGCACGGCCTTCTCAAGCGTAACCGGCGTCATCCTGTGGCGCCGCCCCCCCCCCCCCCCCCCCCCGCAGTGTCAGACGCCGGGTCCTTATCACCCGGCACCGGGGCCACCACCGTTGACGCTGGGGGCACAAGAAATTATTTCTGAGACACACGCCTATCCAACCGAGGCGGAGAGGTGGAAGGATAGAAAGTTCCGGAAATGTAAAAACACACCTCCGGGGGGAGATGAGGAGCAAGCGACGAGGAGTGGCGTTGGCTGAGAGATTTAATTAGGAGGAAAGCGAGGGCCGCTCCCCCTCCCCAGCCTTGCCCTGCACTCCCTGGCCAAGCAGGGGAAGACGACCTATTGACATTAATCAGGAAAATGGAAGAAAAATAAATGATTACCTATTTCTCTTCTGCTCCCATTAAACCGTACGCTGGTGCTCCGGCAATCAATTTGGGCTCGATTTGACAGGAGCAATGAAGATTTACGATGCTGTTTCCCAGCCTGCAGTCCGCGTGTTTAAAGACATAGCATGCCTAATTAGCGGAGGGGGATATATGTTTACCTACAGTAATACAGATGAGCTTAGCATAAGTCACGACGTATGTCCAGAATCATTTAAACTTCATGAGCTTCAAGTCATTTTTAAAGATATTAGAAATAATAATGTTAAGCCCTTCCAGATTTAGTCATACGTGTTTATTTTTACATGCTTATTTAAGTGAATTAATTTCTTGCACGTCTGAGTGAATGTCGGCCGGGTGTCTCCTGTGAATGTGGATGAGGCCATATGACCTTTGACCTTGCGGTATTTATAATGTGTCCTCTTTCCTGGAGCAAGACCGTGAGTCTGGTGCTCATTCTCCGAGCCAATCGTCATGCATTCCCGTGCAGAGAAAGTCATTCAAATAATCTGAGGCAGCGTACAGGGCACCTGAAACATTCAGGCAGAAGAAGCCAGAAGGGAATCGGTCTTTTCTGATTAAGTCCCAAAACACTCTGAAAAACAAATTAAACGGGAAAAATCATTCCGTTTTTGTCCATTTACTTTAGCGGGAATTAATCTCCCAAATGACGATTTAAAAAATTACCCGGAACGAAAAAAAGGTTACTAGACTTAAATCTGAGAAAAAGCAAATTTACTTTAAATGTCCTCAAACAGCCGCACACAGACAGCCATTAGCTGCCTTTCTGGAAGAGCTGTCCACGTCGTTGAGATCGTAGAATGATATTCGCCCTCATCTACTCATCTACGAGATTCCATTTCCTGCTGCGATTAAATTTTCAGCCACCGAAACTATTCCCAGATTTTCTTTGCACCCCGACACCTTTCAGGATGACGTTGAGCTCGCTGCTATTCCTCCATCATGCAGAAGCAAACGTCTCACGCTGTGAAATTAAGCCTGGTTTTATTATTTGCTTACGTGATGATTTGTGAGGCCTGACTTGCAGGTGTGGAAGGGTAAAGATTGCGGTTTCACCCTTTGACTCCCAATGAGAGCCCAGGCTCACCCCACAGGACACCCCCTGCAATTTGCAGAAGGTTCCAGAAGCGAGCGGTCACCACGTCATGCAGAGTTAGGCTGCTTTTTTAAGTAGAACTCGTGGCCTTTGGTTCACCCCAACACGCTGTGACGTAAGGCTTGATTATCGGAATCGTCAGCATTTGTGGTCGAATCGCTGGCTGGAACAAATTGGATGGGCAGGTTCTGGCTGCCTCTGATAGGATCGCTCACCTGTGTTCCCCGACCTGCAGGAACCACGATGCTGATTGTGACCTCGGGGTCAAGTGGCACTGTCTGATCATCTTGAAATGGAGGGGTGGAGGTGGTGGGGGGGGAGAGGGGTGGAGAAAAGAGTCATTTGAGATTGGGTTTAGTCAGGGACAAGGCTTCCCGTTCAGGGTTATTTCCAAATGTGGGAAATAACAGGAAACAAAACAGTAAAAAAAAACAGGAAACAAAACAGGAGGCATCAGGGCCGGATTCGAAAAGACAACCTGAGTCGCACTTGGACTGGGAGGCAGCTGAAATGAATTGGTCACCCAGTCACAGAGACCTGCTTTTCTCTCAAGACAGACCACACCCCCCCCACACACACAACCTGCGTCTGGATGTAGCTGCCCTGTCAGAAACGACGTCCTCCCTGGGGGAGTGCACGTTTGCAGCGGCTAAATGCAAGAGAGCAGCCCATCAGCACGTGGATTGCCGTCCACCTGGCCACTCCAGCAGATGAGTCTGACATATTGGGGCTGTCCACACAATGGCTTCTTACAAACCTGGATCCCTTTCTATAAAAATAACTCCCTCCTTTTCCCAGGAATGGGCCTAAGTAGTTCCTGAGGTGCTGAGTCTCACTCGTAATTAAAACCTGCCTCGTCAGAACTGATATCCCTTGTGGTGACTAAAAAATATTCAATTAAAACACCTCTCAGTCCGTTTTGGGGGCTGGCATCCGATTTGGGCTGGGGGGCAGTGACAGCTTCTCGTGGGTGTGCGGGGGCGGGGGTATACTGACACAGTGCCTGCATGAGGTTGGAGTGGGGATTGTGGCTTCATGCATGACAGTGCACATCACACAGCAACTGCCAACACAGGCATCCAAGGAGAACCCAGTGTCCCATAGGTTTGTTCTGGCACTAATGTGAGAAGTGCTCAACACAAACCTACTGTACTAATGTAAAAATAACAGACTACAGACATATGTACTGTACATGTCTGGCTAGGTCATATTTTAGACTAATCATCAGTTTGCCCATAGACAGCTGTGTTGAGGGGGTGCTGATTTAGCAAACTGCAGGGGTAACCCCTCCCCCCAGCAAACTGTGCGTCTGACCCAGGCTCTCTCTCACAAAC
>JAODLC010000040.1:1959754-1970118 GCA_026781145.1 Hippopotamyrus pictus | reverse complement strand
TGGTTAAACTGCAGGTCCAGGTGTGGGGGCGGGAAGCATGAGCGAAGGAGGACTGTGTTCAAGTGCTGGCACCCGCCGCGCCGTGCAGCCTGAACACGGCTTCTTGGCTGGGAAGGACGTGAAGTCACCACCGGCACTGTTCCTCTTAACCGCGGAACAGAAAAACCAGTCACGCTATAAGGAACGCGTCGCACCATTTTCCGCCAACGTTTACCATGCCAGACATCTGGCAATAAACACCATGTTCAGTCTTTTAAGGCTTCTGGGCCGTGCAATGAGATTTACTACCTCTTTTGTTTTCCCATTACCGTCAGCGGGTCTGGCACGGCCCTGCGGCCTTATCGGGGACACGCCATGGAATGCATTTACGCCGAACAGGTGCCCAGAGAAGCGGCACACGCCTGATATGAATATGTTATGACATACACTCTAGGCGTGCTAAATTGAACACGGCTTCTCTGAAATCTCAACATACGTATCCGGGACGTGCTTTAATTCTCCTCGCCTGTCAGCCGACGGCAAAGCCAGCAAGGTTCCTGCCTCGTCGTCCCTGACGATGCTGCTGAATTATTCAGCCTGCACCGCGTACCAGCAAACAAACCACGAGTGACACGAGCTGCACGACCGAGCTTTGCCCGCTCGCATTATTCCGGCAGCCCGGAGGCTTTCTCATCTTACAGGGTGTTTCTCACACAGGCGGAAAGTTCAGGTTCAGAAAGTAAAACTCCAGGCCAGGATTTTGTTTCGACCAACCAGTTGAGCGTAAAAAGTCTCAGTCACATTGTAGTCAACTGGTTGGTCGAAACAAAATCCTGGTCTGGACTTTTACTTTCTGAACGTGAAGTTCTCAGCTCTGCACACAGACCTTGCGTCTGGCGCCTTCCGGAAAGCTCTGGGACTCAAACCCACAACCTTTCAGTCATGGCGGGGTGCATCTTCACAGTTTATTCGCGCACTTACATGCAGACCAGGCTTGGTGAGCCGGCAGAGCCTAAGCGAAGCAGAAGGTGACCTTCACACGTGAGAAAGCGAGGCAGTCTGCTGGGGAAATTACATTAATACGGAACAGCATTTAAAATTGAATTATTACCCCGAAAAAGGAAAAGGCACTGAGGAATGTGCCAGAAACGTTCCATCAGTGAAGGGGATAAGATCTGTGTGTCACTGTCACGTTTTATTTATTTTTTTCTTTTTTTCACTGCCGGTGTGTTGAATCTCCATCACTGGGACTGGCTGACACCATCTGCTGTGTTCCGCTTAGAACTGCACTGAGATAAAGGCTCCTTCTGTGCTGATAAACAAACGAATAAGGTGAGGGAATAGACAACTGGTATGGAGGGCTCTGGCTGGCGAGCCGGCTCATGCGAATGCTGGGTACCGCCCTCACATAGGCCAACATTGTTTCCTGCAACCGCTAACAGCCCTGCCTGAAGGGGGCGCCCTTGGACAAGCCCATTTGAAAACCACGGCAGCAGTAGCGCTCTCTACATTGGCCGGCTCAATTTTGAACTCAAAAGGATTTTTAATTATCGCGGCGCTCACAGAACCGAATGTCTGAGATCAATAACATCCACGGTGGTGGTTTTCCCTGACGGTGCGTGCCCAAGGGCGGGGAGGCGCTCGCTGAGAGATTGCTCTAGGTGGGCTGGACCTGAAGCCAGCACTGCGGGTAAGGCGATCCCGCTGGCTGATGTGAGGAGACGTTCCCGCTGGCTTCACCCATCTAACCAGTAATGAACTTGAGCTGCTTTGTCGTTTGTCAACATTAGCATAGGCAGCAGCTGCCTAATTTAACCTAAAACTTGGACTGAGAAAAAGTCTGACTATAATGTGGAGGAAGGAGGCAAAGGTGGCAAAGAAGGAGGCAATACACAGCATTGAAACGACAGATGCATTATTCTTTGTTTTTTACTTTGTAAATGCATTAAATAATGTTTGCCTGTTGGCGTATATGTGCGTGTTACTTGGTCCTATTTGTTTGTGTCTGTGGACCGTTTGAATCATTGTGTATGTGAATGTGCCTTTTTGTTGGTTTGTTTGTGTTTGCCTTTTGCCTGTTTGTGTGTGAATGTGCCTTTTACGTATTTGTGTATGAGTGTACCTTTTGCCTGTTTGTGTATGTATGAACGTACCTTTTGCCTTTTTGAGTATGTATGCCTTTTGTCTGTTTGTTGGTTTGTTTTTGTTTGCCTTCTGCCTGTTTGTGTGTGAATGTGCCTTTCATCTTTTTGCATGTTTGTGCCTTTTGCCTGTTTGCTTTTGTGTGACTCTGCCTTTTACCTTTTTGTTTGTGCGGATGTGTCTTTTGCCTGTTTGTGTGTGGATGTGTCTTTTGCCTGTTTGTGTGTGAATGTGCCTTTTGCATGCTTGATTGTCTGTGTAAATGTACCTTTTTCTTTTTTTATTTGTGAGTGCTTTTTGTCTGTTTGTGTGTGTGAGTCTGCCTTTTTTCCCGTTTGTTAGTGTATTTCTGTGGGTGTGTGAGTGTGCCTTTTGCTTACCTGTTTACTTCTTATTTCTGTTTTTGTGTGTGTGTGTGTGTGTGTATGTACTCGCAGATGCCTTCTCAGCAAAAGTGACAGCGTTAGCGGCCCCAGAAGCCTGGGCTCAGCCTGCCAGCTCGCGGTTTCTCCTGACGGGTGCCATCTTTGGGGGTGACCCCCTCCCCCCCTCCACCACGAGCCTGCTCTGAAAGGATAATACACAACGGTGAAGCCCTGTTTCTCTCTGTCCCTGTTGAGGCGATCGAAAGGGAGGGAGGCGGGGCGTGGGGCAAAGCTCCAATCCCATTGTAAATAACAAGCATCTCTAATCGCACAGGAACTGTTTCCGCTCCTCGGCCGCAGAGCCAGAGGCAGTAATAATACCGAGAAATAAATATAATAATCCTACACGATTCCCCCCTCTTTGGAGGGGGGGGGGAACGAAAGCATGGGAGAGAGGTAGAGGAAGAGAGTCTGCACAGGCATGATAGCACCTCCACAGCCTTGATTGCAGCTCAGGCCTCATTATGTCTGCTGGTCGATCAAGTGGGGGTCAGTCTGTTGGTCCTCAAAGCACCCAGTCCTCCGCAGCCCCCCCAGCTCGCCTAGCACACTTAGCCACAGAGCTTTGAGAGCCACATGGAAATCAACTTTGTGTGGTCGAACATCTGCATACAGAACGGAAAATGAAAGGACGTCTTTTACCCCAGACCCCCGGGCCCCTATTTACCCCATTTGTATCACCCTGCCCTCAGATTCCTTCATGTATTTAGACTTCAAATTCCCACTCAGTTGCTCATAAATCCTGTTGAAATCTTCAGAGCTTTGTCATTTGTTAACAGGCCATCGACAGCTAGAGATGCTTACTGAGAGATGGGAGATGCTTTCATTACCTAATGTGCATGGACACAGATGACAGTCTATAAGCTCTCATTAGTTTTATGACAATAAGGTCTCCTCATTAAGCTCAAAGAAGGAGGTCTAGAAGAATCTGTTTTGCATATTCTGTTTAATATATTACATACTTCTGTCAACAAATAAACACCATCTGGGGGGGTGTTTTAAAGGTATATCTGAATGTTACTTGCTAAGATTTACCTGCTTCATTTATATTTATCCCAAAAAACCCGAGAAATAAACCCAGTACATCTTATCTTGGATTTCAAATGATTTTTTCAGCTGCAGTATGTGAGATCACAGGGTGCTGGAAACTGCTTGTAAGGTCTGAGATCGCAGTGTCCTGGAAGCTAACTGTAAGGTCTGAGATCGCAGTGTCCTGAAAGCTGACTGTAAAGTCTGAGATTGCAGTGTCCTGGAAGCTAACTGTAAGGTCTGAGATCACAGTGTCCTGGAAGCTAACTGTAAGGTCTGAGATCTCAGTGTCTTAGAAGTTGACTGTAAGGTCTATACTCACAGTGTCCTGAATTGTAAGATCTGAGATCACAGTGTCCTGGAAGCTGACTGCAAGGTCTGTGATTACAGTGTCATGCAGGGTTGGGGTCATTTACAATGCATTCATCAAGTCCAATCCAAATTAGGAAGGGGAACTGGAGTTGGAATTCAAATCTCCCTGAAATTCAAATTCAATTCCAATTCTGCCAATCAGACATATCAGACAGATATTAAAATAACCCAATGGAAAGGCACCAGAGACACAAAATGACTCTGATTATTTTATTTAAATTTTGCTAAGTTTTGGTATGAGAAGATGCGTCTGATTATTCAGATTCCTACACTTGTTAGATTTTTTAATAAACAACTGGTTTTCCAAGATGGTGGACTGCTTTTCCAGCCTGAGATCATGCGAATGATTTTTCAATATGAGGACATGCTACTGATTCCTCAGCCTGAGAATAGCTGGATTCCTGGCCCTTTATGAAAAGCCTCAATAAAAACACATGTTTGCACAAGGTCATCCCATAATAATAACCACGGTGACCATGTGCTCCCTCGTTATGAGTCGCTTCCATGTGCCAGAAATATATTGCTGATCATTGTTCATGGGTTTTGTTAAGAGGACCCTCTGTGACTCTTCTGCTTGTCCTAAAGGTCACCCTGTCTCTGTGACATTTCACCAAAACACCGTCAACTAATCACTGTCACTGTACTGGGAAAACCTAATTAGGTGCAGCGCTGAAGATGCTTTTAATGAATACAGCAAAGTAGCAGCTTCCTGTCTTGCCACGTGTCCCCCATGACCCCCCGTGACCCCACCAAGATCGCTGACTACTTTTTGGCATAGCGGTGATCAGCGTCACTGTCTCCGAAGCGAGCGGAACATGGGAAGCAGGGAGACAACCTGAAGTTCCTGCTTTAAGGTCAAGCTTTCATTAACTCAGGACCTGCGGAGGAGATCATGTCTTAAATTAGACGGTAATTAATCATACACATGACTATTTATCATATTCTGTTTTTATCTCGGCCCACGTGCTTCTTCTGCACTTAATTAAGCAAGAGTTACAATAAATAGTATATTAACAAAGAAAATGTCATATTAGGAAATGTGCCAATTTTTGATATTAACATGGGTTTGGTCATTGAATGAGTGCAAAGGTGACAGTTTCATCTTAATAATATCATTAATATTTATTGTAGATTATTACAGGTTTCTGAGACAGGGACCTCTAAGTCTGAAGTGAATAAGGCTGTCATGTAACGAGAGATGAAAGACAGGAGGGTTGGCGTTCAGGCGAAAGAAAAGGGGGGCTTTTGAAATCAAAGGAACAATGACTGGAAATAAACAAGATCATGAGGTATCAAATACAGGAGGAGTGAAGAAAGGAAAGGCACAAGCAAAATGAGGGTGTGACATCAATAACTGGACTAGTGATGACGAGACAAACAGGTAATTAAATACATAGACTAACACGGGTAATGAGCATCAGGTGTGGGCCCGACAGGAGAAGATTTGGGGAAACCAAACTAATGGCCACAGAGAAGTCATGTTTCTTAGCCAAAAACAGGACTGTTTCTAGAAAATTCTGTGGAGCCCACAGCTGCGTAGCTCACAACTCCCATAAACATTAGGTATCTGTTGAACAAGCATATGTGCTAACCTTTCAAAAAATTGAAAAAGGCTAAGAAATCAGTTATCTGATAAGTATATGTGACGAAGCCTCACACACACATACACAGAGTTTCACTGAGGAAACAAACCACTCAGTGAAGATTTCAGCATCCCCTTACATATTACATCCATATTACAGAAGCAAGTGCGATAGATAAAGATGTCCCACGTTGCCAGATGCGACATGTTTTAAGACAACACCTCCATAATACATCATCCCAACACCTTTTTAAATTCAGAGATAAATCTGACAGCCTTCCATGGAATGCCATGAGAAGGTGGGGGCGGGGTGGGGGGGTTGGCTTGTTTTAATTACACCCTTGTCAAATGTAGACTATCTGTTAGCGAGTGGGGGTGAACGCACCCCCCTGTGCTGAACAGGGGGGAGACGATCCACGATGGAACGGTAACAGATACAACCCTGAGATGGGGAGACCAGGGAAGAAGTGCACTTACTGGATGAAATTAAATTAATTTAAATTAAATTAAATTTAAGCTTCATTTGCCATGCCTGTAAGTATGAGAGTGGGTACATTGACATGTGTTCATTTTCACACTTCGCATTTTATTGTCCTTTTTAAGGGACACACACACATATAATGCTGAGAGTGAAGCCATCCATCCATCCATCCATCCATCCATCCAGCCCGGGAGCATTTTTCTGGTGGTTAAGGATCTTGCTCAAGGGCTTAACAGTTATACAGTGATGCTCTCTCCCTTTGGTTAGTGACACGGTGGTACTTGGAACATGAATGTAGAGTGGAACATGGTGATGTTCACTGAACTTGTCTTCTTCCCTATAGCTGAGTTCAGTTCTTGCTGCTGATGTATCTGACTATAACCATGCCCTGCATTTCATAAACATGTATGTAGCGGGTCCTCATCAGAGACCTTGGGATATATGAAGCCCTATAATAGACTGAACCGAGATTATGCTTATAAGGCACACATGAGAACCCGTGGAACCGTAAAAATAGCTCTCAGCTGATCAGCACGCCATTGTGAACTGCAATTATGTGTACTTTATGACAAAGGCTCCACTGTGGGGACTGTATGCTAAATGCCCATATCTGCACTGCATTTAGCAGCTTATTGCAGCAAACTCCAGCTTCTGCTGCTCGGAAATAGCCAGCCTTCTGCCACATTATAATGCTTTCATAATGTATGTATTCTGCATGGACCGAAGTTTTTCCACTGAAAATCTGTTTCGTTTGTTTGAAAATGATCATTATTATGTTCCTTAACCCCCTTGGAAGGTCAGTCGGTTGGTTGGTGAGCCCTCACAGCATCCCAAAAGCCTCACTGCCACTCTGCTCCTCAAATAATCCGTAATTGGCCACTTCTGATCTTAACTGACTTAATGAGGCTGGGCTGCTGGGCCGTGACCTGGGCGGGGCTTGGAAGGTGTGGCTTTAAAGATGCTCTCAGGCGGTGAGTATCCTCTGACCTGCAATGCATCTTGATTACTGATTGCACTTGAGTTAATTAGCTGTTTATAAAAGCACGTAGTGTTTCACAGAACCCAGTAGAAATTCATGTTTTTTGTTTTTGCCTCAGTGCCTGTTTATGTATTATGCTGCTGCCAAAACCACAGATTTATGACATGTGGAGTAAAAATTATGGTAATACAGTTTTTCTCAATCTCTTTGGCACAGTTCATGAAACAGTTAACATTCTCATGAATATAAGCGCATTTCTCAAAACAGTTTATGCATATGGCACAACATTATGCTTAAGCTGCAAAAGGCCGTAACCCACCCAAAACAATTAACTTATTTCTCAAAAACAAATAATTTTATCAATGAATTAACAGTGCCACTAAAATAAAACGTACCTTCAGCTTCGTTTTAACATGACCATCAGAATGCTTAGACATATTGTCAAAATGTCAGTGTAAGTATGGTCCTGACCTCCAAAACTCTGAATGATAGTCATTTCTCACTGTCACTGACTGATCATTCTTCTTTAGCAAACTGATACTTATTCATGTCAAAGATACCAGTTTCAGCACTGCAAGGCCCTACATTACAGTATGTAAAGTTCAGTGGCAAGAGAAAGCACTTGCATGCACATGTGACTTCTCCAGAGCTCTCATCCATCCCTGCTCTTCCCTGCGTGGCCAATAGGTGGTGCTGGCTATCCTGTTCCCTCCTGTCTTTGTACTAGACCAGTGTTTCTCAACCCAGTCCTCAGGGACACCCAGCCAGTCCACATTTTTGCTCCCTCCCAGCTCCCTGCGCACCTCTACCAGGTATTCTGTGTACTTGATTGGCTGGGAGCTGGGAGGGAGCAAAAATGTGGACTGGCTGGGGGTCCCTGAGGACTGGGTTGAGAAACCCTGATCTAGACCCTTGTGTGCCACATAGCTCAATAGACAGAGTGCCTATTTCTGTTATGGTGTTAGGATTAAACTCATTGTTTTGCAAGTGTTTGTTGTCATTTGAAAAATGTGCCTAAAAAAGTCAACATAAACTGTACTGGGAACTAAATTGAAGATCCCTAGGGGTGTCGGAGGTGCATGGATACCCTGGAAGATTCAGAGGCCCCAATATTTTGCTCATGGGAGTTTTATTTACACAAAAATGTTTTGTGGGTAGAAGGACAACTGACTGGTTCAGAGTGATAACAAATCAGATTGTAGAAGAGGTAGGTCCAAGCAATCAGATGTCTTGGTCCTGCCTCCTCTAGTTGCTTGGACCCATCTCCTCTACAATCTGATTGGTTATCTCTCTGAACCAATAATTCTTCCTTCTGCCTTCAGAAGATTTTTGTCTAAGTAAAACTCCCACAAGCCAACACTTTACAGGACCCCCAAAATCTACCGTCAAGGTGTCCTTGATCAGCTGACACTATATGTACCTCTATGTATCCCAAATCGACCGAGGGCCCAGAATTTCTGGCCACGCCCCTGCTGATCCCTCACATTTGAGGGTAGGTGGAATTGATGTAGTATTTATCGAGCGCTGTGCTGGAACACTCCAAGGGCTAAGGACCCTAGGCCTTGGTGACTGTTGTTTGTGGCACACGGTACACATTTCCTATGAATATTCTTATGGCGTTAAGTGATTAGTGCTCCATGTTCCTGTGATGTGCACAGCGGTACATTCATGAGCCACCTCACATTGAACCTGGCCCCGCCAGTCACAGAATCCCCTCTGTCTTTCATTTTTAAAGATTCTGACCCCAAATTGGCGATTCCTTTTCGTGAAAGGAAGGTAAGGAACCCTTACTTGAAGTGTCACATCGAGTGCACAAGCCGCACACGCCTCTTTCCCATTTTCCGGCTCTCATCTCCCTTCGGCTTTCAGTCCCAGCATTTCCCAGCGAATCGGATCGCCTTGGCGGCCACGCTTCTGCCTTCCTGCCCTCTCGTACAGATCGGCCGCTTTCATGAGGCCCCTCATGCAGTGAATAACCCACAGCCCGCCTTTGAATCAGCATATTCATGTGGAAATTCCACCCAGACCCGAGGAGCTCCAGAAAGCACAACTGCGAACCACGAGCAGGACAGGCAGACAGACAGACAGACAGGCAGACAGGCAGACAGACAGACAGGCAGGCAGACAGACAGACAGATAGATCATTAATAGACACATTAATAGACAATAATAAATTATAAACACCAATAAACAGTAACAATGCAAAGAATGTCCAGGAAATTATAGCAGGGAAACCTGTAGTGACATCTCAGAAATAAACAGCATTACTGAGGGCTGCTATTGGCCAGCTAAAGGGATCCCATAGGGGATTGGATGGAGGTGGGAGAACATCACGGGATGGAACCAAACATCCAACCGGGGCTTCATATGTGGATTCTGCAGGCGTATTAGGGAAGGTGACATCATCCAGATGTATCCCTGTCCCAATCTTCCTTCGCACCCCCCCCCCACTTGACAAGACTCATTGGTACAATTAGAAGCGTAAATCAAAGCATTTCGGCTTAACGAACCAGCAAGATGTGCTTAAGTTCAGCCTGCATTTGGTTTACATCACATCTGTGCACTGAATCTATATACACGCATCAAGTTTTCGGTCATTTTGTGGTTATTTCACCAGTGTAATGAAATATGCATTATCCTTGACAAGGTCTATTAACGGCCCAAAACACCAACTGCAGAACTTTCCCAAGAACTGAAACAATTATAACAATAATTAAATATATGCTCAGTTATATGATTTATGGGTTGGTCTTGCTATATTTAATAAAATACCTAAAATTCACTCTTAGGTTAGAATAACAAACTTTTTTCTCTTTCCTTCTTTTCTCCTTGTAGATGCTGGTTTTTGGGATAGATTGATGCTCGTTTTACCACAGTTTCCTATAAATTGTACCTTTTGAACGTATTTAAGCAGGATGCCTTACAGACAGGAAGTATTTTTATGACGCCAGAGACAGAGATTTAGAGGAAATCTAAAAAGTGCCACAAAACAGATAGATCCACACGTTTGCTGCGGTCTCCTTTGGCGTAGCCGTGCCTCTTCCCACTGGGTTTATTTCTGAATAATGGCTCAGTGCCTCAGGAAAAAAAACATTATGAGTTATGGACACACATCTAAGATTGCTGGTCTTGTCATCTCAACGTTTAAATGAGACTTTTCTATTTTCTCAGTAATATTATTCTCAGAAAGCTTTAAAGTTTACACAGGGTAAAGTTTACTTTGAAAATTGAGCTTGACTTTGTTCTGAGGCAGAGACCCAGGGGTGCTGGGGCCAGGACATTGGAGGGGGTTGGGATTAGTATTTGTACTTCGTTACTGTACTTAAGTACATTTTTACGTATCTGTACTTTACTTAAGTAAAAATAATAATGCAT
>JAODLC010000040.1:1908122-1920912 GCA_026781145.1 Hippopotamyrus pictus | reverse complement strand
ATCCACCCCCCTCCCCCCCCCCGTCCACACCATGCCGTCCACCTCCTTCCCGGCCTTAACCATCCCACCCCCCCAAGCAGAAAACCCAGCCGTTCTATCTGATAGACAGTCATGTGCTTCAGGGGCCAGAATTTACGACAAACACCGAATAAAAGGCGCCTCTATTAAATACCGGCACGTGAAGCCTTCACATTAACACGGCTCATTTCCCATCATGCTCAGCGGATGACAGCAGGCGTATATCTGAGCCCCGTATTCCTGCCGGACACGCTCCTGTACACAGTTGCATTTATTTAACCTTTATCCAAAGCTATGTACATTTCCCTTTGAGATAGGGGGGGGGGTCAGCATCCAACACCCCAACCCCTGCGCTGGTCCTGGGGTTTGAGCTGGTGACTTTCTGATCACATCACCACACCAAGCCACACACCAGTCCCCAAAGGGGCGATGTGGTCGAGCCAAGGCCCGTACCTGTGACCGACCGAGCCGCTCGGCCCGTCGGCGAGCTGGCGGCCCCGAGCCGCGCCATGCCCACGGCATTCATCGGGGCAGGCCGTACTCGTACCCGAGCCGCCGCGATGGGATGACGGAGAGCTGTACGTGCTGTTCACCGCCTACACCCAGCAGAGATGCAGTGCGCGTGGCCTCCGCTTAATCACGCTTCTGGCCTGGATCTGCTGCTCCTCGTGCAGCTCCCACTGTTGTTCCTGTTCTGCTAAGCACTTGCCTCTTAGTCACCCCCCACCGATTCATCATCAGAGACTCCCGGCAGTACTGAGGGGGGGGGGAGGTCGGGGATGACAGAGCACCCGCTGGACGGGGGGGCCGACGCGCGCTCCCCGTGATGGGTGGAGGGGCCCCCGTATCCATCAGCTCGCCACGGATCGACGTCGAACGCGCCGTGCATCTCCCTGTCAAGGAAAGCGATTGTCCTTTATCGCCGCGGCAACCGGCTCCGACCTTAAAAATAATAATATTTCTGAGTGAATTGAAATGATGATGGCGAGCGTCTGGGATGCTCGGTGCCATGGTCCCCTCTTACTCTCTCTGCCCCGAGGAGCGGGGTGGGGGGGCCGGCGGTGCTTTGCTGGAGTTATTATTCCGCACACGGCAAGTAGAGCTTTACCCATTGCGAGGATGTATCTCTGCTGAGGATGAGGTCAGACGGTCCATGGGACATCTGATGACAGCTGTGCTTACCACCACTCAAATCCATGCATCTGTATGGCGCCCCCTGTTGGCCTCAAACAGTCACTTCACAAAATATTCGACAAACGTCTTCCTTATTTTGGGGATGCTGAAGCAGCATGTTCTAACTGGCTAGCGAGATACGATTTTCAAAAATAAAAGGTAAGAGGTCTCTAAGCTGACCATAATTCTTCACCACAAACAAAGAAACGCCTGATGTAGCACACGGGGGGGGGGGTGGGCTTGTGAGTTGGGCCCCAGAGGCAAGGAACCCGCTCCTGTCGCCACGATGGAGAGGGGCCCCGCACTGGCCAGGCTGGGAAAGAGTGACTGAGGGGGCGCCGTGGGCAGCATTATGTCACTGTGGAGGGAGGAGCCTGTAAAGCTCTCCTCTAACCACCGGGGAAGCCTCTCTGAGGCATGTGCTGATTGGCTGAGCTGGAGCCTGAGTCAGCTTTGGGGTGTGTGTGTGTGTGTGTGTGTGTGCGTGTGTGTGTGGTGTGTATGCGTGTATGTGCATGGGTGCGTGCGTGTGTGTGTGCACGTGTGTGTGTGCCCGCCCGCCCTGAACTCTTCTCCGTACCTCCTGAGATGGACTAACCGTGACCCTGAACAGAACAAGCAAATATATTATACATGAACGCTCCTTCACAGGAGGCCGGCTTTAATCCTGATTTTTGAACCGTCTCCGATTTCCAACCGTGACATTTATCTGTACCTGTAACCTCACCCATCGGGCGAGTGGTCCAGCGGAACGAGAGAGAGGATATGGATACAGCCCCTCTTTCCCTCTCGATTGTGACTTTTCCGGAAGTTGTTTGCCGGGTTCCTCATGAGCAGATGTGCTTAGGGTTCCACGGCGGTGGCGTGACCCTGGGGGCCAGGGAATGAGGAAGGATTTTGCTGTCTGGCTCACTGGTACAAATCCGCACAGTGACAGTCTCTCTCCAGGGTCATGCCCGTTCTGTGAAGCTGCCTCACCCTCGTCCCTCCAGACCCTGTCCCCACACGGCTGTCGCCATTACCGCACGCAAACCACTTCCTCTGCCTTACCGGCTATTTATTTATTTCCTTCTCTTAAAAAATTGTTGTTCCTCTTAAGGCTTTTGTCAGCTTCCTCTCAGCTGTGTAATTACCCGAAATCCGACATGAAATTAGGTGGTATTAAAGACATTTTGGCACAAAAGCCACCCCCACCCCCCCCCGACAAGTCTGCCGCTTTCAGAGCTCTAATCAGGTGACTAAGCGATCGCGGTAGGCGTCTGCATGCCACGGGGGTGGGGGCGGGGGCAGGGGAGGAGGCGCTGCCGTGGAGACCAGGGGGTGCCATCTGCCAGGTTCAGGTAAGTTCGCCATCATCTCAGAGCTCCCGCCTGGACACAGTGTCAGAACAGTGCCCCCCAGAGGTGAGAGGAAGAGGAAGGAGGGGCAGGGATACGATGCAAGGGGCTGGAAAGAGAAGGGCCAGTGTTATTCACGGCAACCTGGCCAGCGGTGATTCTAGGAATTTTTAAGGAAATTCATATAGAGGGGTCAACCTTTCATTAGCCGATGATGTGCTTAGAATCGGTGAGTGCGAGAGGATGGGGGCTACGGTGGCCAATAAGCTTTCAGCTTGACATGGTTACGTCATCCGTCACGCAGTTTCAGTTTAATAATAAGAGGTAGACTGGGGCAGGAAAGAAACACTGAGGATTATGGACCGACAGACCTGTTTAGCAGTGTTCTGTTCGCTCTCAAGATGACCCCATCAACAGGGGTCACTCAGGTACCCTGAATCATTCCGCTGACCCTGAGAATGGGGCACTGGCTCTTGCTCTTGCCCACCTCTCTGCCTTCACAAGAAAGAGAGAGCCTGGATACAGTAAACTCAAAAAGGAAGGGCCATGGGCTGTGCCCGTCCAGTCAATGCCTGACATCTACACACAGGCTGCGGCGTGGACACCCGCAGACAGAGCCTGCAGCAGGCTAAGCGATCCCCCCTCCCACCTGGCTACAACTTGCTCTGTCAGGGCAGAAGTCCTCTGGGGCTCCTATTTATATTTGGCGTGTCCTCAGAAACTTTATTGGCCACATTACTGTGTGTTAATTCCCACACAACGCCCCTCTCCATATAAACACAACCTCTCCACATAACCACACCCCTCTATGCATAACCACACCCCTCTACTAATAACCACACCCCTCTCCATATAAACACACCCCTCTACTAATAACCACACCCCTCTCCATATAACCACACCCCTCTATGCATGACCACACCCTGCTCCACATGACCATGCCCCTCTCCACATAACCACACCCATCTATATATAACCACACCCCTCTCCACATAACCACACCCCCTATATGCAAACACACACCCCTCTCCATATAACCACACGCGTCTTTTCATAACCTTGCCCCACTCTACACACCCATGTCCCCTCCATATAATTACACCCATTTCCAGATAACCACGCTCATCTCTGCCTAACCCCACCCTCTTATATAACCACACCTCTCTCCAAATAACCACACTCATCTCTTCATCCATCTCCATGTAACTACACCCATCTCCACACAGCTATGACTATTGCCACATAACTGCGCCAGTTTCATGCAACCACACCCCTCTTCTCATATCCTCTGCATCACCACACCCCTCTCTGTATAACCACACCTCTCTCCACATAACCATGCCCATCTTGACATAACCACACCCCTCTCAGTATAACCACGCCCATCTTGACATAAACACACCCCTCTCTGTATAACCACGCCCATCTTGACATAAACACACCCCTCTCCGTATAACCACGCCCATCTTGACATAAACACACCGCTCTCCGTATAACCACGCCCATCTTGACATAAACACACCCCTCTCCGTATAACCACGCCCATCTTAACATAAACACACCCCTCTCCGTATAACTACGCCCATCTTGACATAAAACACACCCCTCTCCATATAACCACGCCCATCTTGACATAAACACACCCCTCTTCTTGTCTCACGCACACCTGCCTCTTTGCCTCCACATGTTGATGGATTATAAACACAATAATTTGCCCCTCTGTGCAGCAGAGGCATATGATACCTCTGGCAGTTGTGCTTACCAAGAATCAAACTATGTACTTGCATTGGGCTCCTGAGGTCTGCATGCTAATATTCAATAAACACATTCCTTATTTAAGAGATACTGAAGCAGCATGTTCTGCTAACTAGCTAGCCACCTACTTGTATGATCTTGTGATTCTAGTCACTAGCTATTTAGTCTTGGAATCATCTGAAGGGGGGCCAAAATGACTTGAGTGGGGCCCCAGGAAAAATAAGAACAGCCTCTGGGACAATGGCTCACCTCTGCCCCCTAAAGACCACAGGGGATATTTAAACTACATTCTACATCGTGAAACGCTGAATCGTCAGATATTGTAGGTGGGCTAGAGTGGAAGAACCCCCCCCCCCCCGCTCCCGTCGCTGTGGTGACACAAGCTCATACAATCCCTGCACCTCTTTCCCACAGAGGTCCCAGCTGATCAATAGTATTTGCAGGACCACCCCCCCTCCTCCTCCCCGCCATCTCAATTTCAGAGCTAAGGAGCAATTTTTCCCTTGCTGCTTCTCCAGCGCCAAAGCAGACTGGCGATTTGGCCACGCGTGATATCGGCCACGGCGACTGCCCAGAGCCGCAAACTGGGCCCATTACCACTCGGGGGGACAGATCGCAGATATGATACGCGGGGATGAGGGGCCTCCATCAATCAGGGTAACTACAGCTGTTACTGAAGGGTCATAAGGATTTTAATCTCCACTGGTTACAGCTTGGGGTCCAGCCCATCGCCGAGAAATAGCCACGTAGCAGAGCCGTCAGTCCTGGGGGAGGCGAGGTGGAGAGGAGCGGGCTGACGGGGGGATTGGAGAAAGCAGGGTGAGAACATTGGTTTTCTGCTAAACATGCTATTGATTTGCCAAGACTTCAGCTGTCCGTCTTACTCAACGTGTTGTCGGGACCTGTTACTTTCACTGCCACGAAAAATGTGTCTGAGCCCTAACTGTGGAAACAGATTACGGCCTTGAGCAGATGCGTGACTTTCCAGGGCCGCTTTCCCCATTAAAAAATATCACGGGCTGTTCCGAGCAGCACCAGACGTCGTACATAATCGGCAAAACAAACACGAACGTGGCAGAAATCGGCGTTGATTAAAAGCTGAGTGGGTTCCCCGGCCAGTCGGGGGCGCCGCGTGAGATATCTGCTGTCTGGGGCAGAAAACTCCGGTCAGTGCACTTTATCAATAACCCTGCACTGTTTTCTGGAGACAAAGGATATTGAACTGGCAGTATGGCTTTGACGGGGCTTGGCGGTGCTTCCTCGGCCTTTATTTATTGATGACTTTCATGCAGAGTCAACAGCTTTAAAAACAGATTCTTTAAACACAGACGATCGATATATTTGGCAAAGCTGATAAAATTGCTACTTTATTAATTAGCTAAATTGAATCGGGGCAGTCCATTTAAGTTGCACATCTATGTATGTATGTATTGATTCAGAACCGATTCACATGTTTCTCACAAACCCTGGAAATGACAGAGCTCTTATTGTGTAATACTGTGAACCCGACACTATACCATAGGATATATATGTTTTTAATATACAAGAATTCAATTTATTGAAACGATGTACGAGGCGCCACTGGGCTGATTAATACATAAAGCATTTCTAAAAATATATTTTTCATTTCCTGCTGAACTAAGGTCTCGCTGAAAATTAACGGTATTAGCGGGATGCAAAGGTGAAATTCCTGGTTACATATTGGAACATTAATCTTTGTTTACACATGGTAAACATGCTGTTCCGTTTTTTAATTATGAAGAGGTGGCAATAAATCTTTCTTTATTTCTTTGTAGTTTTGGGTACGTCAGTGGGGAAGCTTGCGGTTTGGCCGCCGCGCCTGTGTTTGGTCTCGACACGCACCCTGCAACCACAGCGTGAAGCTGAGAAGCACAGGCTGCGTGCTGGGGATGCTGCCCGCTTTAGCCGTGCTGAGAGCAAGTGAACATGGATCTACAGGCCAAGGAGGGAACAGACTCCCCTCAGGAGTCCCTAAACCTGGACTGTACTCAGTGGCGGTGATGACACGACAGTAACGCACCCCGTACGACTCATGGGGTACAGAAGCAGCCTTAACCATCTTCAGGGGCATATAAAGGGGTGGAGCACTGGCCCCAGCTGAAAGCTGACTGGACCCTGGAGTGCCCTCACCCCTGTCACTCACAGATTCAAAACATATCATTGGGTAATGATAAGGTTGGCCCCTCTTTGTGAACTATGGCCCTGCCATTACCCACTACCTTAAAAAAACCCTAGAATTGCCCCGCAAATCTTAAGGCAGAAAAACATGAAAAATATGCCGACTCAACCAGTCCGTAACCACCTATAGCGGAAATTTAACTTTAAGAGAGCTGCTAATCATCGCCGGGACAAAAACGACAAAAACAAAACAATAGGAGCTGGGGGAGAGAGGGAGGTGGCCCCTCACAAGGCCCCGATGGTCCCTCACAAGACCCCGATGGTCCCTCACAAGGCCCCTGACAAGGCCCCGATGGTCCCTCACAAGGCCCCTGACAAGGCCCCGATGGTCCCTCACAAGGCCCCTGACAAGGCCCCGATGGTCCCGACTGATTTCCTGCATATTGCAACTCATTACTTTCAATCCGGCAATAATTGCAAATGAAGCAATTAGGCGTGCAATTTGCCGAAAACGTCTCTGCCGAATACATGTTGCGTCAATTCATTAGTGTCAGGCGGAGAGGTTGCTTTCAGCAGAGCAGGCCTGACGCCGGGCCTGAGGCCACGCCCACCCCGTGCTGTTAATGCCCGCCTTCTGCACCAATATAACGACGTCTTTGATTTGTAATGAGATTGCTTCGCTCTGCACGCGCCTGACATTTACAGATTCGGATAATTGTATTTTATGTTAGCGTTGTGTAACATTTCTGAAGTTAAATGCTCTGATTTCGCAGTTAGTTATTACATTCATTCGGACCCGGGCCAAAAAACCAACAGCCCAAATTAAATGCTAACGGATTAAATGTTAAAATTTTAAATATTGAATAGACCGCCGGCCGCCCACAGCCCTGTTTTTAATCTTCTGCAGTCCCCAGGTGACCGTGTTCGGATCACAGGACCATGAAGCCCCAGAAATTAAACTGAGATGAAATAAAAGGCCTTTCAGGAAGGAAAATAAAGGGGAGAGGAGAGTGGCAGGAAGGCAGAAGGGCTATGCTAACGACTTAGCAGCACTGCTTCGTCCCTCCTGTTTACAGAGAGAGGCACGCAGTGTGTCCGGCTGCCATAGTCTGTGCTGAGGGCGGGTTGCCGAGGGAGGGGTCCCCTTACATAATGCACACAGCCTACAACGGAGCTTCCACTTGCTGGGGGTAAGCCCCACTCCCTCCGAATTATGCAGAGCTGATTAAAAGCCTGCAGTGTGAACATCGTCTGGAAGTGTCAGTGATCGGAAGGGGGTTACACTCAGCTTCCCGTCAATGGAGACCTCATACTTTTCTCCGCTGTGGCCTCTACCCTGTTTTGATACAGATTTATCTGTGATTTTAGGGATTCTCCCTGGAAGAGGTCAGGGGTCACTGAAGTATGGGGTTGGGTTGTGAGGGGGCAGAGCCTCTGACATACTGGCAGGATGATGTTTAGGGATTGGATGTGATGGTGTTTGGTGATTGGACTATGGAGGAAACAGAGCTGGGCCAGTCCTGGCCATGGGGCATGTGTGGGCCCTGAAGAAAGCCAGAACACAACTGATCTCATCACAGACATCTAAGTCGTTATGAGATTTTCAGGTATTAAATACATCTTCATGTCTTCATTTTTTTTTACCTACTCCCTGACACTGATCTCAGAATCCAGGTGGGACCACAGAGTTAGTCAGTCAATTTCCCTGTTGGGGCTAGCCTACAGCTAACATTTTCCTAGAGCTAGCCTAGCATTTCTCCTTTGGAAGTAGCCTTGATCTAGCCTAGCAATTCTCCTTTGGAGGTAGCCTTGATCTAGCCTACTGTTTCTCCTTTGGATGTAGCCTTGATCTAGCCTAGCAATTCTCCTAGGAGATAGCCTTGATCTAGCCTAGCATTTCTCCTCTGGAGGTAGCCTTGATCTAGTCTAGCGTTGTCATGTCACAACAGTGCCTTTTCCATCTCAACTGCATGCCTAGAGCCTGCCCAGAGTTTCTTTGGATGATGATCATGACACCACTGCTAACTGGGTCGTGCGAGCCCTGAAATTACACTCCATAAGCAGCTGTATGTGAGAAGAAGATGGATATGTTCTGCTTCGGTTTGAGTTTGTCAGAATTGGTGCTGAGCGTGATAATGTTGAGAGTTCGCACCGCGCGCAAGCGGCGAGCCTGGGAAACAGGCCCGAGCGTCCTGTGACGATTCCCTCAGATGGCTGCATCGCCGTTTAGGCCAAACTCACCGGAACAAAAGGTCACGGAAGTTGCCTTTCTCTGGCAAACAGCGGGATGCATAATTCATGTGGAAGAGCAGGTGCTTGACAGAACCAGGGCTCGGAGGAGGGACCTGCGCCCGCATCCTCACACATCTAATACCCCAACTTTTTTAAGCTGCAGACTGACTCTCCCAGGCTCAGCAGACATGATGATGATTATCATTACTGTTAGTATTATGACTAGGAGTATTGGGGAGATAGACTGGACTACCAAACAACAGATGTCTGCACAGAATAGCTGGCAGTGTTTTCCCTCTCGATAAGCGAATCTTAAATCCCACTGCCCAGCCAAAAGTGCTCAGGCTTATAAGGTGTGGTAACACTCCAGAAATATGCATTTTTCATTTTATTCTACTTACGTAGCAGATGCTTTTACCCAAAGCAATGAGCATTTTTTTCAGAAAGTGGGGTTGTGTTGGTTCTGGGATTAGGGTTGCCACCATCGTCCCACATAACGCAGAATGCAGCATGCACCAATGGGGATCGTCCTGTACTGATAGGATGCAGCATGCACCAATGGGAATCGTCCCGTACTGACAGGATGCAGCATGCACCAATGGGGATCGTCCCGTACTGACAGGATGCAGCATGCACCAATGGGGATCGTTTCGTACTGACAGGATGCACCATGCACCAATGGGGATCGTCCCATACTGACAGGATGCACCATGCACCAATGGGGATCGTCCCATACTGACAGGATGCAGCATGCACCAATGCAGGATCGTCGCGTACTGACAGGATGTAGCATGCACCAATGCAGGATCGTCGCGTACTGACAGGATGCAGCATGCACCAATGCAGGATCGTCGCGTACTGACAGGATGCAGCATGTGCCAGTGCGGGATCGTCCCATACTGTAAGGGACGGGTGGCAACCCTACCTGGGATTCGAAGCTAACCTGCTGAACCACATAGTGACCCCCACGCAGGTGTGCTGATAATCCTTTTATAAACATACTTAAAATGACCTACCACATCAAAAAATGCTCTAATATTTCCATTGATACCTTCAGCACGCTAAACAGCTGTCGCAGTAAATCTGCACGGGGGTGGGGGGTGTTGATGCAGTTATTTGACAGCCATTGTGTGTAGATGTAATGTCATATAAAACGGCCCGCAATATTATTGCAGGCCATTGGGGTTTTCACAGCATGCATGCGCAGACGAGGCATGCAAGCAGACACACGCTGGGACAGCTCTCCTTGGACGGGACGGGTTGCCTGAGCACGGCACAGGCTGCTTTCATCTGCACTCATTTTATCAACGCAAGAAATTATTAATCATCAGTAAATAATAGCGCCTCTTTTCTGGAGGGGCTGGGCTGCGCCGTGTTGTCATGGCGCTCTGTTTGTCAGGCAGGAAGGGGGGGGGGCATGCAAATTAAAATCAACACAGGCAAACAACGAAAACTAACAAATATTTCCGTCACAGCTCCTCAGTGACAAATCAAAGCCTTACTCTGTTTATCTGATTCGCTCTCAGCTTCTTTAAAAAGGAGCCTTTCTCTGGCATCCTACTGACAAACAAGCTGATAAATCCTTATTTTATTTAGGGCCGGTTTACATGTAGATCGTGCTCTGCGACTCTGAGTAGTCTAATTAGCGTCTTGTCATACTGCTTGCCATGGAGTGACCAGATCTTGAATCCTTTCACGGCTCCTCTCACTGTGAATGGAGCCTGCTGTGGCACAATACAGCCAGCAGGGCGGCGCTAGTGAGGCCTTCACTAATGAGCTCCAAGCTGAGCTATGTACATAAAAGACCCCCAGCTCCCTGTTTTGCACTGCTCAGATACTGGATGAAAAAGAATATAACCCATATGCAGTTGAAAAAATGCAGAGCTGTTTAAAATCTATCGTAAAAAAAAAACGTCTTTGTCTTCATTCTTACCCCTTCAGCACATTTTATGCTCACTTACTGCCCCTCACACCTGCAGACCCCCCCATCACAGTCATCACTCCCTCATACTGCCCTTTGCATTGCCAGTTGTGTTTGCCGTAATAAAAATAATTGCCCCCTATTATTTGAATTGCACCCTGAAGTGAATCTGCCTCGCGGCTTAAGGGATTTCAGATCTTCCTGTTTAGCGCAAACAGATGGGAAACAGCTGTAAAAAACAGCGTAAATGCAAATAAAAGCATTTATGGCTCTTGGTTCATTCTGTATTTTAAAACTGCCCTTTTTTCATATCGTCGCCCATTCCACGGTACTTTCTATGTCAAAGGCTTGAACAATCCACTCCATTATTGCTTTTTAAAGGTGCTTTTCAACTTAAACCAGTTCACACACATTTCTCCCAATTTGAAGGGCCTATAATTGCGTTGTTCTTTGTCAGACTGAGACATATGGCATCCAGAAGCCATTAAAGACAAAGAAACAGTCTAAACGCACAGCTCAAAAGATAAATACCACTGGACTGGACACTGGCAAGATTTAATCTAGTGTTCCATTACAACTTGAGCGAACGCGCGCAAGGAGAGAGAAAAGCCACACAACCCCCCCTCATCCATTTTCTGCAGACGCCCCCGTGTTCTGCCAGGCAGCTGACAGAGCTCTCGGCAGGTGCCATGGTCACCCTCCTTGGTGGGTTTAATATTTCCTTATAACAGAAATTGAATTACCTGGGCGGATTGAATAACGTCAGATAAGGGACACGCCTGCCTGTCCGTTTAGCGGGAAGGAGATGCCGTCTCCCACAGGGATGTGTTTGTGTGTTCCACTCCGTACAGCCTTATCAATTAAAAATGTTGTAACATCCACTAAGAGGAAATATATGATTCTATCATTCATTGTCACAAAACAAACATCCGTTAGCTTTTTTGATTTGGCTGAACTAAGATATATAACTTTAATGATTTTCTATTGAAACAGACCAATTTAAAACATTTCCCTTCATTCTCTCCTTGATTATTCCGTTTTAGAATAAGCCTGTTTACAACAAACAAACTGTTGTGATGTGAAGTGGTTTTCTGCTGGGGAGTGTGCAGTGTGCAGTGTGCAGTGTGTTCAAAGGGCAGTGTTTCCTGTCCTAAAACTCGAGTTTGTGTCCTAAAACTCGAGTTTGTGTCCCCACGCGACGCCGCACCCCTAGAGGCAGGAATGCAAACGTGTCAGGCCCTGAGGACACAGGGGTGGGGGGGGGACACAGGTAAAGTACTAGTCACGCTAATCAAGCTTACAGATTTACAACAGCAATGGGACATCACAAACTAAGCAGCTTGGTTCTTTATTGAATGACAAAACTGAACCCTTCATACTGGCCTCCACCCTTTGTTATTACCTGCAAAGACCCGGCTGGTACTAAAGTAATTAGCAAATCCGGCATGAGCAGAGGGATCTCCCTGCATGTCAGCCTCCTGTCTTATCGGCAGGATCTCACACCGTCAGACCGTCTCGCAGACAGACTCCAGGTCCACCCGGACTTGTGGCGGGCTTCCGGCACGTCGGAGGGATCGATAAGCGGGAGACGCTGCCGGGAATGGTGGACTCTGACTTCTGGAGTCAGATCAGGAGATCAGCTTCTCTGAGAGGACAGGATTGCGGCAGAATGAGGAAAGGGGAAGGGATGGAGTCTAGGAGACCCTAGAGTCTGGGGTACGTGGCTCTGATTAGGTTAGTGTGATTATCTGGTAATGGTCACGCTAGGGGGCACCATGTGGGGGACAGGGAAGAGTTGGTGAGGTCAGAAGTAAAGCCATGAGAGAAATATGTCAGGTGGCTGACATATCAGATTTAAACAGCCTACAGAGCATTACTAGTCACTCATTAGAGCATGTGATCATGAGGAGGGCAAAGGTCATAGGTCATACTTGGGTCTGACGTTAATAATGTCCCCTTGAGTAATGAGTCCCTTCATACCTACAATCCAAAGTAAATAAATAAATGAATGCAGCTAAATAGGTCCCAACGGACAAATGAATGCTTCCAGAAATTCCGAGCCAAGCAGATGAGTGTGCTGTCCACCCACCAGGGCAGCAGGAATGCCTGGTCACCTCGCCTGTGTTTGGGCCTGCTGTGCCAGGCAGGCCGAACACCCTAGCCCATGTCACCATTAATTACAACCACACTAATGATGTCCGGTAAACGGGGGGGT
>JAODLC010000040.1:1853162-1867975 GCA_026781145.1 Hippopotamyrus pictus | reverse complement strand
CCCTACACCATCCAACACCATACTACACTATCCTACACCACCCTACACCATCCAACACCATACTACACTATCCTACATCACCCAACACCATACTACGCTATCCTACACCACCCTACACTGTCTAACACCATCTATCGCCTACACTGTCCAATACTGCACAACAACATCCTGCACAATCCTACACTGTTTGACACCATCATACACCACCCTTTGTCACCCTATGCTGCCCTCTGCCGACCTACATGGCTAACTGACATATGAGACACACAAACATAGATCTCACACATCACTAATGCGCTCCACACCAGAAAAGGTGACAGACGGGTTTTTCCCAGCTTTTTAGGGATAGTCAGCACGGCTGATTATAACAGCTCCCCTTCCCCCT
Source organism: Hippopotamyrus pictus (assembly GCA_026781145.1). NCBI lineage: Eukaryota > Metazoa > Chordata > Actinopteri > Osteoglossiformes > Mormyridae > Hippopotamyrus > Hippopotamyrus pictus. The sequence goes on along the minus strand of JAODLC010000040.1, from coordinate 1,867,590 downwards.
GTTCACTCCCCATTCTCCTCCCGTCTCCTTCCCCCGCCCCCCCCCGTCTCACTCCTACGGTAACGGCACAGCTGCCTTTTCTGGGTCCTGCTGTGTATCATTAAGCAGACGAGAAGTGGGCCGGTGGGCCGGTGGGCCAGTGGGCATGGCTCGTGGTCTGTAGCAAGTGGAAGGGCAGGCCTGTGGTCTGTAGCAGGGGGGCTTATGGGGCCTGTGGTCTGTAGCAGAGGGCAGATGAGCCTGTGGTCTGTAGCATGTGGTGCGGCGGGCCTGTGGTCTGCAGCGTATGGTGCGGCAGGCCTGTGGTCTGTAGCAGGGGTGTAGGGCTGGCCTGTGGTCTGTAGCGAGGGGGCGGGGCGAACCCGTGGTCTGTAGCAGGGGGGAGGATAGGGCCTGTGGTCTGTAGCAGAGGGTGGACAGGGCCTGTAGTCTATAGTAGATAGTGGGCCGGGTCTGTGGTCTGTAGCAGGCTCCGGGGTGGGCAGGTTATGAGTTGATGTTCATTGGAGAGGTCACTTCTCAATTTAACCCTTTGATTCACCTCCTTCACCCCCCTTTCCAGCATCCACACCTTCTACTCTTGGCTGTGGTGACAGACCACGATCCCACACACACCAGTGCATTCACAGCATCGCCACCAAACAATGTTTTACAGACGCCTGTGTCTCCGTTGTACATAAATACCAGCAAAGGTGTTGGCCAGGCTAACATAACATCATTCACGGGTCAAATTACAGTCCTGCTCCATAATGGGCTTTCAGTGGCATTCGATATTTATCTGCAAACCGCTGGGAAGTGGCAGTTATCCCACGGTTTTCCGAGAGGTGTCTCTGCCGGTGACTCTTTTATTACGGATCCGACAGTGAGGGACCCTCACGGCGAGGGACAGCAGAAGCAGCCGTGTCCCTCTCACCGTCATGCGGAGAAGACGCAGGTGTCCACAGGAGAGTGGCTTTGTCTCCGTGGTGTTGGATTATTTATATTTTTCTCAGGTTCCAGTATCATGCTGATTAATGATTGGGTTGTTATGGCGCTATAACCCTGTGCCTTAATCCCAGTACAGGGAACTCGCCAGGGTAACACTCGAGCCTTGTAAGTGGGACGAAGACGCGGTTGCCGACGGCGACTCGGACCGCCCGTTTAGAGCCCTTTCCTTCTGTTTCTCCTCCCCCACGCCTTTCATTAAAATCGTGCTGACCCCTGAAGCATGGGTGTCCATTCATCTCACCCTCGACGGATTCCATCTGCCAAGCCATCGATCAGTGCCAGAAAGAAATGGAAAAACAACATCGGGTTTCAGTCGGCGGTCAAACGGAAGTGTGTTTAAACACATAAAGACGCGCCGTCTCCAAGCTCCCATCTGCTGATAGGATCTCGGGCAGGTTTGTATGCGGGGGCGGGGACACAGGGGACACCGGCCAGGGCTGAAAGCTGATTGGCCCCCAAAATGCCCCGTCCCCTGTCACTCACTGATTCAAAACATTTAATTGGCTAATAATATCGATGGCCCCTCTATATGAATTATGACCTCCACCTTAAAAAATCCTGGAATTGTCTCTGACGTCAGGAGGGTTCATAGCTTATACTGGGGGGCTGAGAGCCTCCTGTCGCTCAGCAGCTGAGCCCCCGACATGTAGCCCTCAAAGCTGCCGCCCAGCAGCGAGAAATTTACACGGTAATTCAGGCGCAGGAATAGATGGCCATTTTCAGAGGCCAGCCGGCCCGTCTGACACATTTGGAGCAAAGTGGGTTCAGGAGGCTGATGTGTGGCGTGGGGTGATTGGGAATAAACCGGTCCAGCCCGGAGTCCAAACCGACAGGCCCGGGTCCTGATAGGAGGCCCCCCCGCCGCTGACAGCTCGGTAAGCAGGATGGAGCGCGCGGGGCCCGTGTAATCAGGAAACGCCAGACTCACTCACCGGGGGGAACCGCAATCCAATCGCTTTGGCTTCACGTCACGCCGTGGGCCAAATGGATGTTTATGAGATGCGTTATGTGCAAAACGCAGAGCCGCTTCCCGGCAGTGCTGGGTGTTCCTGCAACCGGCCCGATGGCTCCTCTATAGTCTTTAAAAACCCCCTTGATTTTTTAATGAATAAATAAAACGAACTGAACGGAAGGACAGCTGCAGCTGCGGCCGCCGTGTTTCTGGTGGTGAGGGAATCTTTAATCAGGGATTTTAAAAGTTTATCGCAGAAACTGCACAGGCCACCAGAGAGAGACCAAGATTGTAATTCTCAGCAATCCCAACACCCTGGATTACCGAAAAAATCCCGACGCCCCCTGACCCCCAAAAGGCATCGGCCGCAATGGGAATCTGACATGCAGGGAGTGAGTGAGTAACAGAGCTCATTACAAACCTGCGTCCCCTTCACAAGACGCACGCTACGCGTTTCCGTTAACGCTCTAGATTTGTTACGAGCAAAAAGCACACATGTTCGCTGTATATATTTCCCAGGTCCGCCATAAAAGAGATTTAAAATGCTGTTAGAGGCTGACACACCTCTTCACAGGCTGAACCCAGCGGCTCTGGGAAGGTGCATGTTTCTGTGTGACTGATGGCTGGCGCTGGGAGACGGCTGCACTCAAACACCTGCCTCTTTTTCTCTGACTTATTTCTACGGCCACTGAAGAGCTGCAAACCTCCGACCTGGTTTGGACCCACTTCGGGGATGCTCCCAAAACAGAGATGGAGTTCTGAGACAATGGATTTTGAACAGAAGCTCTATTTATTAATCTCCTAAATATTCTTTTTTAGGATGTTCTGTTTGTGTACTGTGTACTTTTAAAAATTTGTTTGCACTTTATGTACTTGCCTTTTTTTGCACTTTGTCTTGTGTTTGTTCGTTTGCCTGCACTTTACCTACCTCGCTGCTCTGTGCACCAGAAAGTCCCCCTGGGATCCATAAAGTTTGTCTCATCTTATAAGGGCAGGATGAACAGATTCAAATAAAAACCCTCTAGAATCTGGTGGAGTTTCTGGTGAAATATGGGTGAAGTTCTTTGATCAAGGCTCCAGTCAAATTACAGGGATTTAACAGCGACTATTTGCCCTGGGTTTCCAACACGGCTGTGCCACCGATGTTGTTTCCTCAGAGTGAAAGCTCTAGAACAATCCTTTTCTCATCCATTGTCACAAGCTGCAGCTAAGCACTCCCGCAATGAGTTAATTACCCAAAAGGCATTTGCCACCATGATTCCGCACACAGACCAGACCAGGCTACCCATCTCGCCCGGCACCTGGTGTTCATATACACTGTCTGTAGCCTCCGTGACGGCTGCACGTGGGTTGCGGCAATGGAATCCGGCTTTCCTTCGAGGAGGGGCGACCCCTCCCCGGCAATCCGCCCACCTTGTTCCCACACAGCGGTGCAGATTAAACCGGGGGTAAAATGTAATTACCTACCCGACGAGGCTAAGCAGTTACCACTCACCTCGAAGCTCTTAGTTATCGATTCTGGGTCCAGACGCGAATTACGGCCGTTCGACCTTCGCTGAGCAGAGCGCCTCCTATTTATTTTGCCTTAATTGATCTAGGCATCAGCAGTAAAGTAGGTGTAGGGGGGCTAGAGGGGCCAAATTCTTGCCCCAGTCTAGTGACAGTAAACGAAACCCTCCGACTGACAGCTCAGCGTTGACGAGGAAAACAGAACCACTCGGCCCCTATTTATGCTCCACTGAATCTAATCACCACCTTCCCATCCCCCCCCCCCACAAGACTCCCTACCTCTCTATGAGCCGAAAAGCACATACGACACGCTTGATTTGCACAGCATCGGGGGAACGTCGAGGGAACGTGGTCCTTTACCTGTCTCCCATTCGTGAACGGCGGGGTGAAATTCGATTAGGCCTGTTTCAATGGGAGCGGCCGCACTGTGTAATCACTGCCAGCACTCAGGAGAAATATTCAGCACATAATCCCCGCATTATGGAGCTGTTCACCCTGGCGACTATCGACTGGCGGTCTCGTTTAGACAGATCTAATTCAATCATGTTGAAAGACAACAAAAAAAAAAACCTAAATCCAAAATATTTGTATAGCTCACAGCTACGAGTATCAGATATAAACATTTAGCAACAACAGCGACTCAGAGCAGCCTCTCTGCGTGCAGTTGGGCCGCGAGCAGATGGGTGATGTATTATGGGCTGGCGAGTCTCAGCTCTCTGGTGGAGTCCCCTCACTCAGCGATTGCCCACATACTCCGAGAGCTCCCTGCGGAAAAGGACACCGGCGGTCACTGAGCCGGGAGGCTTGTGGTTGAGCTCCTTCTGAGCAGGGCTGCGTTTGTTCTTTTTGGGGTCCCACTCAAAAAGTCACTTTGACCCCCCACCCCCCGCTGCCTGTGTTTGTATTGCTTGCTGCATCTTTATCGGGCTTTTCTTTGTTTTTCCTTTGATTTTCTTTCTTTCTCTAGCTAGCAAGTCAGAGGATTGGTGCTAACTAGCTGGTTAGCAGGACATGCTGCTACATCCATCCATGTTCTGTCGCAGCTTGTGCTATTCAGGGTCATCAGGGGGTCCAGAGCAGGGAACAACCCAGGATGGGGCACCAGCTCATCACTGTCACACCAACTCCAATTAACCTCAACGTGTTTTTGGACTGTGGGGGTGGGTGGGGGCGGGAACAGGAGTACCCAGAGGAAACCCCATGACAACAGAGAACATGCAACATAGGGAGAACATGCAAACTCCACACACATCGAGCCATGGTGGAGACTCGAACCCTGGTTCCGGTGGCGTGAGGCAGCTGTGTGCACCACCATGCGGCCCCCACACCACTTCAGCATCTCCTAAATAAGAACTGCGTTTTTTCATATACAGTGTAGTAGCTGTGGGGGGGTCACACACATGCATGTCACACACTGCCGCTCCCCGTGAGGGGTTGTCAGCTGTGACAGTAGCTGGCAGGTCGCAGGTGGCCCACGGATGTTTCTAGAGACAGGGAGGAGTCTGGCCCCTGGCCCAAAGCAACAAGCTTTTCAGAATCGAGTGGCATTTCCATTCCATTCGAGTTACTGTTTGCGATTTTACTGTGGCTGTGGGGAGCTGTCTGCATGTACACAAGAAGCACATACACAAGCAGGATTAGAAGAGAGGACAACTCCCAAGCGTAGGAGGGCACCAGGTGGTGGTCAGGATCTGAAATGTGCAGTCACTGCTCCATTAGGGTGACATCTGTATGTGTCACTGCCTTGCTATTGTGGATATCCAGTGGTTGACTATAAATTTGTATATTTATTTACAGGTAAAATATAGGTAATGTTTGTTGCCTGCATAGGCACAGTGAAGCTCATCTTATCCATTCTCCAGATTCTGGTCTCACTTATTACTGTGCTGATCATATGTAAAAGGAAACAGACAGAAAATCTCAGCTCACCGTGACTGGGCTCCTTACAGGAAATGACACGTGAGGCAGGGGTTCTGGGTACCGACGCCATTTTTCAGTCCATTCATGAGCGCACAGTGACTCTCCCTTCATGTGCAATGAATTAGAATAGAAAAACAAAGACACTCCTGAAGAAAAGATGACGGATGTTTCAATCAGGAATGATATTCCCATGGCAGTGTAAAGTCTCCTCAGATCCATCCCAATTATGAACAGCGGGAGCCGTGAAATTCTATGAACATCTGTCCTGTCCGTTTAGCCAGTGTAATCGCTCTGACCCGTTAATAACTGGGCCAATGGGTGATTTTTCAGCCTGTATTTAATCTTCTTCTCATGGCATAGAGAGGTGTTAGGAGGGACGGTGTACACACACAGTGAAAACAGAGCACTAATGCCTTACCTTTAACAACGTTTATGATGTCATCATCACCAACACCATAATCATCATCACCATAGTTATTATCATCGTTACCACCATAATCACAATCATCATCATCATCATCATCATCACCATGGTTATTATCATCGTCACAATCATTATCACAATCATCGTCACCATCATTGCCATCATCATCATCACCATAGTTATCATCATCGTCATCATCATAGTTATCATCATCATCATCATCATCATCATCACCATAGTTATCATCATCATCATCATCATCATCATAGTTATCATCATCATCATCATCATCATCACCATAGTTATCATCATCATCACCATAGTTATCATCATCATCATCATAGTTATCATCATCATCATCATCATAGTTATCATCATCATCATCATAGTTATCATCATCATCATCATCCCCACGTCAGCGCGCTGCTGCGATGGCCGGCTCCTCCCGAATGACACATGGCCTCTTCGCTCTTACACAACGTCAGATACTCGGCCTGCTTCTCAGAGAACCATTTTCGTGGCAGATAAGACAGTATCAGGCACCTAATTGAACAACATATTATTTCTGAATGAATCCCCAAGGCTCATCAAGCACAAAGCCTCAGTGTAAATGCCACTGTCACGTTTCCTTACATTTCCCAGAAACGCTTTTCTGGTGCGAGGTTGCGGTGAACCTGGGGCCTGCAGTAACGGCAGGTCCCACTGGTCCCTCACAGGTGAGTGGTGATCTAAACCACTTTGGACTGGAGGGGGGCCAGAACACCCCATAGAAACCCACACAGACAGAGAGTACACAGAAGCTGCAGAGCCGGTTGGGACTTGAACCCACAACCCTGAGGCCACAGTGCTGCCCATGGAAGTGTCAGCATAGTTAATGCTGTTGTAGACATACAGATCAGGCAGCTGTGAAGAGAGGTTCCTCTTTGAATGCGATGCCCTTGAGGTGTATATTTAATACCTCTGTGAATCATCCCGGAAATATGTGTGTGTGCGCGCCTGTGTGTGTGCGTGTGTGTGTGTGTGTGTGCTTTGTACTCACAGCGAGCAAGTGAATGACTGTCCTTCACGTTTTGTTGTACTTCCCACACTGACACCCCCCCCCTCCCCCATCCGCTGATCAGCTGCTTTGAAGGATCTAATTACAAGTCAGTGCAACTTTAGCCGATTGCAGACAGACGATACCCCTCCCAGAGGGACAGGGAGAGCATTTTGAACCCAGGGCCATGCTGATGGACTGTAAGTCAGCGTGCTGCTCAGTGGTGCAGGCAAACGGCATGAGAGCCGAGGGATCAGGGGTTACCTCTTGTACCGTTGAGTTGTACTGGACCTCTAATGCTTCGGGGAAGCAGGCAGCCATGCAAGCGAGTACAAGAGGCTGTTAGGAGACGTCCCATCTTACATTAGATGCAAAGAAACACGGGGTTGTGTAAAACAGGCAGACGCCTTCATAACTAAACTGAAACGGGTGCTTCCCGAAAGCTTTCATAAGGCTCATTCCCAAAAAAGATGTTATTATGATGTCTCTGAGGGTGGCATTGATGGATCCCCGACGCCCATCTTGCCAGACCCTTTAAATGGGTGATGGCTGCCAAGTCGGAAAATGTCAAAAGCAATCGAGCGACGGGGACCTGGAAGCTCTCCTGGATCTCAAACCTTAGAAATGGGACTGGGGGGGGGGGCTAAAAAGAGAGCCAGACCTTGTGGTTTTAAGTCTTTCAATGCTCCTGGGAGGAGTAGGCACTCGAAGGGCGCCAGCTGCTCTCCGTTTATGGAGATGGGTGATAGGAGATGAATGCAGGTGCTGAGAGCCTGAGAGCAGCTAGGTGGCGCCCTTCTTCTGAAACGCGTCCAGGCGCCAGTTAGCGTTGGATAATCTGCTAAGTTAATAAATAATTAATAAACAACATACGGAGCTGCCACAAAACCTTGAACCAGAATGTAAGAGTGTCCGGCTCGGATCCGAGAATGTCCACGCAAAATATGAGCAAGGTTTTCGAATGGCGCTCGCTTCACGCATCGTCTCCTGTTTCCATACGGCGAGCGTCCCTTCCCGGCGCTAAAGCAGCAGCGGTTATCGACCCTTACTGCCTGAGAAGGACCTCTATTTTCTTCCAGCCCATGTGGAAAATCCCGTCCGTCTGTCTCGCCGAAACATCTCTTGGCAGGCTTTGCCATGTCAGGTACTTGGACGGGATTGCAAATCCCGTCAAATGGACGATCACCTGCAATGTGCTAACAGACGTAACGGAGAGCGATGTACGCACATGGTATGGAGAGTCAGTGAAAAAATAAAAAAATCACAACCAAACATAAGGCCGATTGAACACTAGAGTTATGGTAGAGTTAATTAGGGTTATGAGCAATTTGTGACCTCAGAGCGATTGTATAACGAGGCCAGGCAAAGTCTTTCTTACAGAGAGGGTTCAGTCTACATCGAGTAGGTGTTCTTAACCTGAAGGAAGTCTGAAATGAAAGGCAAGGACAAATAAATTAGCATAAACTGTCAAGAGGAAAGAGAAAATGCAATTTCCTTAGTGCATCTCAGTAGAATATAAACATGCTATTAGGTTTATGGGCTAATGTATAATTTTGTACAGTTTGTCCAACTGCTTTCTTGCTCTGAGAGCCATATGTGAATAGTTCACATGTTCAGAGTGTTATGAGACAATAGGTCAAATTTCTTATAATAAACCAAATGGTCAGTGGGGGAGGAGGGGCACGATCTTTCTTGAAAGGGGGCTCTGGAAATCACATACTGGTTATAAAGTGAGTAACTTGCAGTCAATGCACACATCATGACACTACAAAGAGCTTCACATATACTTGGTCTGGGAAAGCCTCATTCTGATTCTGTCAGTAAATTGTTTATTCAGGGATAATCCCAGTGCAGGCGACATACTCACATTTTAAATATGTAAAAATGTGGCATCTGGGGAACGGCAAAGACCGGAGTGGAAGAGCGTCTCCAGGACCCGGAGGACAGCAAACCTTTGGCCTCACACTCACCAGTTCCCATGGAAACCGACTCATCCACTGATTGACAAAAAAAGAAAGCTTTATAGATTAACTCAGGCAAAACTTTGGTCACCTCAGCTTCCTGGCTGCCAACACCTGGGTCCTGATGTTACTGTGCTGTTTCTCTATGTAGCTAAGGAGGTCAGTGACTCTGTAATTAGCTGCTAACAGACCAGTCTGTGTCAGAACCCTCCGCCACCATCCTGCACAGTCTTGTCCATTCTTGTCCCTCCTCATTATTACATCACAACAACCTGGAAGTTTTCCTGTAATTGAAAGGTGTCATTGATAATGCATCTTCTACCTTTCAGATGACAGAACAAAAATAAGACCTGGACCAGAGACCCTTAAGTGATTATGTCCAGAAGCTAAGCGAATCATGGCATTTTGTTTTGCAACGAGCACTGCATGCATAAATTATCATTTCAGTTGCATTTTAATTTACTCGGATAAAGTGAAAAACCGCATCTAATAATGTGGCTTTATTTGAAAGGGTAATTGTTAAATAACAGAACACATTAAGGACTCTTCAGAGATTTCTGCATGCAGACCGGCGAGACTTTAATTGTCCCTAAAGGAGTGTAGGTGTTTAATTACACATGCCTGGCAGGGATCCAGAGCGCTCCCACCAGCCTTGCCCCTCTTCCCATTGGCTGGCTGGCTGTTACATAACAACGACAGGATGAGCCTGTAACCAGAAATACCTGGCCTGGGTCACGCCCCACTCACCGTTACGCATTGTGCGCGTACGTTTGTCTTTTCGTGCGTCACGGGTCGGATTCATGATGTCCCAGGCTGGGCTGGGAGGCAGGGGCCACATTTGCTCAGGCATACTGTACCATGCCGATCTCTCATGGTGGAAGGTGAACATATCTGATAGGAATGCTGTGTGGCTGTGATCAGTAGGTTGTCAGTTTAAATCCCAGGGTTGACAGAGTGATATCACCGTCATTTCTCAGCCTGCCGGTGAGTCTGTGTAACAGCAGTAGCTCTGACCCCAAAGAAGGAACAACAGTATACTGTATTTTTTTTATTTATGGGAATTCAAGCAAATTGCCACAAGTTTGCTACTACGTGGCCTACTTCCTGTTACAGTGATTTTGTGGAGACTCCCTCTTCTCTGGAGCTAATGTGCGCAGATGTGCCGTGTCAATGGACGCTCAGCCCCAGGGTGTGTTCCAGCCAATAGCAGCCTGCTAATGCAGTAACAACTGTGTCAGTTGTTAGTCTGACATAACTCCCTAAATCGCCTGGCTCCACCCCTCACTTCGTCCCCATCGCCCTCCCCTCCCTGCTTTCTCATATATAATATAAACGGCTGAGATCCTCACCTTGAATGACACAGCAAGCCTGATGCATGTTGATTTATGTGCTTATTTATGTATTTACTTAATTGTGGGTCTGTTAAAAGCTCTTTGCGGGACACAGGGAAGAGGAAATGACCTCATTCATCCCTTCAGTGGCAGGTGGTCTATAGCAGGGAAGGGTAGGATATAGTAGCCCCCGGGCAGCTGAGTCTACATTAACAGGGTATGCACTCTGCTGGAACACTTAGCTGAACCTGCAGGTGAATGTAAACTTGAGCCTGGACCTGAACTGGAAACATAACCTGAACCTAAATCTAAACTTGAACTGGAAACTAAACCTGATCCTAAATCTAGACCTGATCCTGGACCACAACCACAAGCTACATTTTAGTCAGAATCTAAACCTGAACCTAGACCTGAACCAGAAACTAAACCTGAATCTAAACTGATCCTGATTTGAGATAGTACTTAGATGCTAAATTTCAGTCAGAATCTAAACCTGAACCTGGACCTGAACCAGAAACTAAACCTGAACCTAAACCGAACTGTAATTTGATGCTAAATTTGAGTCAGAATCTAAACCTGAACCTCGACCTAAATTAGAAACTAAATCTTAATCAGAATCTGAACATATAGAGGGGAAACTAACCCTGAACCTGAATCTAAACCTGAACCTGAAACAAAAGCTAAACCTGAATATGAACCTAAACCCGCTCACACCTGCCTTTTTTGTAAAAAAAAAAAAAAAAAAAAAAAAAAAAGATACACTGGTGATGGGGAAGAGAAAGGAGTGGAAAGAGAAACAGAAAGAATAATAAAGAAGAGGAAGAAGAAAGGAAATATGTGGAGGTATTATGCTCACAGAGACATAGGAACGAGGAAAGAGACAGCATGGAACAGCTGAAGATGGATGGCAAGAAGAAAGACAGAAGCTGTTTTAGTAACATGGAGCGACCCAAAGGATAACAGATAAATAAACACGACTTGGAGCGAGGCTACCTGCTGTTAGCGCTGGCTAGCGTGACCTTTGATTAATTGTCTCCCGTTGGGAGCTTGTGGCATCAGCCACTTATTTGGCGTCTCTCTACATTAAGACATTTGCAGGGAGTAAAAATCAAACTCCCCTGTCCTGCAGATGAAAGGAAAGAAAAAACAAATTAATCAAAGATACTGTAGAAGCTAAGAATCTGGGTGAAGCCTATATAGGCTGATCGGAGAATCCGAGTTAGGGAGGACATTTTGAGCTACTTCAGGTTTTACAAACTATTTTAAAACTGACAGGCTCCTGTGCTCGGCTAAATTGTTCAATTCTTCTTGTACTTTGACTGGTTGCTTTCCATGATTGAAAGACTCATTCAACTGTTCCACTTTAACATTAGTGACACGTGCATAATTAAAAGAGACTGACTAATCAGCACACAGCAAGATAACACTCAGTGCTAAAGCGATATCCAGGTCATTTTAATTGAAATGGTAGTTAACAAATCCTGTCCTAGCTCAATGTGTCCTCCCTGACATGGATTATCTGGTCACCCTAAGCCTACAGGAATGCTCAGCTTATTGATCTACTGATATCAGCCTCCATGCAATGCAGTTCCACCATCCATTCTGCTTAAAATACAAGTGGACTGCATATAGCAGCCGAAGTGCATTGTGGGTTGGGGAACCCACTCAAGCTCCCCTGGTGCCCAATTAGGCACGTCTGCTAAAGTGTGACCAAGAGGAGGCCTGTAGTACAGATGTTTGGGATATGAGGGGGTGGATATGACTTCCCCCTCATTCATGCACCAAAACCATACCTACAGCTACGGTAAGAAATGTGTCTTGCTGCCTGGAGAATAGAGGACAAATACCAATCTCATGCTGAGAAATTACTTAACAAGGCATCAGGAACCATTGGCTGAAGTCTTCATGTTGCCAGGGGGAAAGAAATTTGTGGCGCACAACTGTGTAGTGGTAAAAAAGGGGAATGATATCACGGAGGCAGCGTGGGACTCAAAGGCATAATAAATCAGTTACTGATTTATTATGTGTGTGCTGAAGTGAGGAAAATTAAAGCGCGAGAGGCTGACAGATGCTGGTGAAACAAAAAAAAAAAGGCAAAGCCGTTTCAACCAAATGAGGCAAAAAGGAGTTTAGCAGGAACGGAGCTCCCAGGAAGCGGTCGCTGGCCGTTTATGAGCGATAAGGGTGATGCACTTGGGCAGTGGTGACAATCCTTCCATCTGACAGGGGGTCCTCATTAGGGAAGGGCTGGCACGTCGGATTTTTGTTCACTCGCTCCCTCACTCTCTCCTTCTTCCTCGCGGCCCCCCCTCGGTCACACGCTCTCCCCAGCTGCCCACGCAGCCAAAGCTCAAGTATCTGGCGACGGTGACAGAGGCAGGGAGTTGGGGGGCAGCGTGACTCATGCGAGCGGCTTTTCCCAAGCCTCTCCCAGGCACTTCAGGTGATGCCAAAAAAGCGGGGAGGCTGACGATCATGTAACGCTGGGTAATTATGCAAAAACACGCATGGGGGGGAGGCCGGCTGAGCGAGAGACTCACATGCCTGACTCACAGGGTTTTATTTTTATCCCCGATCATATTTTCATGCAGAATAAGCAGGAGGAGGAGGATTCACTGCCGGCCCAGGAAAGTTATGGCCCGCGTTGCCCCTTGTCTGTTACTTTATCTCGAGTGCTCCCAGAGACTCGAGCGTAGCTTCCTGTAAGATAGCGAAGTGAAATAATAGTGAAAAGGGTTTTTTTTCCCCCACCTGGAGTGGATCTGAAGGAGTGTCATGCAAGTGGCTTGCTTTCTGCTACGTGACCTTGCAGAAAAAAATCTGATAAAATCCTCTATATTTCTGTAATTTTCTCTCTCAGTGCCGAGCAATCAAGGTAAACAATTGCAGCAAGTCCATCATCGTGTGGGGTTTGTAATTGTACTAAAGTTATAAAAGACGTCAGTACAGCTGTAAATGCACATTTCTGTGTCCTGGATAAATATACTATTTTGTGCTCATCACAAATAATTTTGCAGTTGAACCAATACCGCCATTCAGTCGGCTGAGGGCTTCACGCTCGTGACGTTACCATACTGCTTTCCAGAAATCCGAGCTGTGAGTCACGCTGCTCAGGTTGGTAGCCTGGATGTGGCAGCGATACAGACACACGCCCGTGCCAGTGGCGTGTTAATCAGGGTTACGGCATGTAACCGGCGGCAACAGGCTGCGAGCGATGGGCGCCTTGAGCGGTACATCCTCTGAAAATCTGCCAGCTGGCTCATCTCAAAAGTACGACAGGGAAATCACATATCCCTTTGTAGTGCAGTTTAAAGAGCACAAGGATAGTAGCAGTATGTGTATGTGTGCGTGCACGGGTGTGTGGATTCTGTGAATGTCATTACTTATGGTTTAGGATAGGGCTAGGAAGGGGTTAAGGTCGTCATGTTGGGATTAGAGTTTTCCCCATAGAAATGAATGGAGAGTCCCCACAAAGATATAATTACAAACCTGTGTGTGTATGATGTAATGGCAGACTGTCACTGGGATGTCGTGTTCCCAGTGGCACTACAGAAGGCTGAGAGTGTCACAGGGACACCCACACACCCCTCATCCGGCTCCCCCTGGTGTCCAGACTGCAGCGGTGCAGCTCCTGTCACAGCCCACTCAACCCACCCACCTCAAGCCTGTCTGTGCTCTTACACAAATCCAGCCACACAAATCAATACGACTTTCATTCTGCGCAAGACCCATCCTTAGGTGGTTTTCCATTAGTTCTCTTCCGTGTGAAAGTTCAGGAGCAGCCGGGTCACAGATTGGCAAGGGCTGCTTTTCACTGAGAACAAACAGAAAATCCGTAACAGTGCAAATGTGGGGATCAAAAGGGCCACGGGAGAATGAGGCCTGCAAGCCTGGCGTCTGTCTGTAGGGGGTCATGGGGGGGTCCAGCACCTGCCGCGTCACATAATCCACACATACATATTCACCAGGATGAATCTTTCTACAGTTCAATAAATTCAATTCAACTTGGCATTGTGAAGACATATATTTTCTCTCAGATTCTTTGTTAGTCTCAGGACAGTATTTTGTCAGTTTCTCTATACAGTATTCTGTCATTCTCAGTATAATACTCTCTGTTTCTCAGTACAGTACTCTCTCAGTCTCTCAATACAGTACTTCATCATTCTCAGTACAGTACTATGTCTTTCTCAGTACAGTACTCTCTGTTTCTCAGTACGGGACTCTCTCAGACTCTCAGTACAGTACTATGTCTTTCTCAGTACAGTACTCTCTGTTTCTCAGTACGGGACTCTCTCAGACTCTCAGTAC
>JAODLC010000040.1:1838750-1853136 GCA_026781145.1 Hippopotamyrus pictus | reverse complement strand
CTCTCTGTTTCTCAGTACGGGACTCTCTCAGACTCTCAGTACAGTACTATGTCTTTCTCAGTACAGTTCTCTCTGTTTCTCAGTACGGGACTCTCTCAGACTCTCAGTACAGTACTATGTCACTCCCTCAGTACCTGGTCATGCATGGGCTTCACAGGCTTGCCATTAAACAGCTTGGATTTCGGCTCTCCTTTCTGGAGGTAATAACCCCTGTGTGCTTTTACACACTCTCACTGAAGAGCAGCTCCACAGGTAGGAAGTCTACTGATGCTCAGGAGTCCTGCGGTTCTAGGATCAGCCCCACGGCACCTGACTCAGCTCCCCTCGCAGACTAACCCTCCCAGCCTGATGCTGGCCTGTGTTTCCATGGTGTAGTGTGTGGTTTACACTTGCTATTTAACTCGATAAAGGTTCCTAAAGTCTTAAAGATATGCAAATGAGAAATGAGTATTTGGGTCATGTCATATATCCAGCAATCCAGCTGTTGTTTGTTACAGCTGTCTCTAAACATTTTAACCAATATAGCTGTGCATGAATTTCGCAAAATGCTCACACTGGAATCCCATAAAGGCATTTGCTCCTCATTTTCTTTTGGGTTTTTGCTCAAATATCCCTTTAATGTCATTTAAGTGGCATGTGTGGAAACAGGAGATGAGTTTATTTTTCTGAGGGGGATCCTGGCTTCCATGGGTTTTCTGGGGTTAGCACGTATTTTGCCTTCTATGGAGCTCTATGCTACCATCAAAAAGCTATTACGGTGAAAATGGATATCATTTGTGCATAATCTGTAGATAAATATTATCAGAACCAAGAAATACTCATATCAGATTTGGCTAGTGAGCTGTCATAAGCATGCTCCTCAGTTTACATACGACTGGCTATTGAACGGAATACTCATCATACCGGGGATGTGTAAGGGGCGAAACGGGACCGGGTCGTCTCAGTACAGGCAGAACCGGATCACTTATCTGTACAGTCGAGCATCGGACAGCGTGGTGAGACAAATCTGGAGACTCGGCACGGAAGCAGATGGCCGCTCTAAATATATCAGCAAACACCGATCCCCTTCAAAGAAGAATCTGAGATTTAGCGCATTTATGCGCACGGACACGCCAGGCTGCGCCAGGCGGTAACCAGCGCGCCGGCGGCCTCGCGGTTGCATGTTAAACGTCAGGCGGCAGGCCAGGCCAGTGAGGGATGAACGTGAACGTGCTCCATGTTGAGGCCGCCTGGGTTACCTTATAACCTGCCCCCCACCCCCCCACTTGTGACATTTACAGATTTTATTGGCTAAACATGCCAATGGGCGTTACTGGATGGAGGAGCCTTTCCATCATATGGGTGTAGCTGCTCTGCAATAATGTTAAATAAACATACATTTATTGCACTGTGCACACAGGCGGGGTAACATTTGAGCAGAGGGCAGGGGTCAGTTGGCCAAGGCCTTCCTATAATGGGATGATTGTGATTTCAAATCTCAAATGTGTCAGGGGTCACGCTGCACCTCCTCCGCTGAACCCTTAAAAACACACCCCCTTCCTTCTCAGCGGGGTTCGCTCCTCCCTGCAGATCAGCCTGACCCTGCTGTTAAAGGGACTCGGGCTCTGCCACGGGCAACCTTGCCGCAGTGAACCCATCATGCACCTGTCACTGTCAGCAGCAGGCTGCTCCTCCCTGGGTCGGCTGAATTCGACCAGCAGATCTACTGCTGTTACAGACTACTTCCAATCCTGCTAATGCTGCTAATATAGATCTGTTACTGCTGCATCAACTGCTGCTGGATTTCTTAATACTGTTTCTGCGGTTTCAACTGCTGATAATATAGATCTGCTACTGCTATAACTGCTGCTTCAACTGCTGCTAAAATAGATCTGTTACTACTGTTACTGCTGCATCAACTGCTGCTAGATTTGTTAATACTGTTACTTTGGTTTCAGCTGCTGATAATATAGATCTGCTACTGCTGTAACTACTGCTTCAACCGTTGCTAATATAGATCTGTTACTACTGTAGCTGTTTTCAGTTACTGCTAATATAGATCTGTTACTACTGTACCTGCCGCTGCTGCTTCAACTGCTGCTAATATAGATCTGTTAATATTGTTACAGCTGCTTCAGTTGCTGCTAATGCTGTTCTGTTACAAATGTTACTGCTGATAATGCAGCTAACATAGATCTATTACTGTATTACTGTCATTACTGCTGCAGCTTCTTCTAATATAGATCTGTTACTACTGTTACTGCTGCTTCAACTGCTAACTGAGATCTGTTACTATTGTAATTGCTGCGTCACCTGCTGCTAATATAGAGCTGTTACTGTTACTGTTGCATCAACTGCTGCTAATGCTGTCTCTGCTGTTACTACCAGTGCTAATTCTGATATAATAAAACAAAAGCATTGTTAATATTGCTATTATTATTATATAAATGCATTATTATCATCATCATCATCATCATCATCATCAAAGACTTTCTTATTTCTTAAGCGTAGCATTGTGGCTTTTGACCTCCATGGTTGTGGGTTCAAATCCCAGCCCTGCTCTGCCTGTGCTGAGTTTGCATGTTCTCCCTGTGTCACACAGGTAAATCCCTGGTACCCTGTGTTCTCTTGCAGTCCAAAAGCATGTAAGTAGGCTAACTGGAATCTCTAAACTGCTTGTATTGTGTGATTGTTTTTTTTTTGTATGCATGCCATCTGATAGGCTGGCACCCCGTCCAGGGTATACCCTAGCTGCCTGGGATAGGCTCACCCCCCACAACTCTGTCCAGGATAAACGGTGGAATGGATAGATGATCCAGTTCCTCATTGCTTGGATGAAACCAAAGCAGAATCTGGATATAGTCTTACAGGCCCCCTCCTTCCCATACAGTTGGTGACCTGGTGCTCAGCTCACTCCTGGGCCCTTTACTCCAACACTCAGCTCACCAGCTGAGTCCCCCGCTGGCCAGGCAGGTGGGGGGGGCCTCCGTCACACTCCGTTGCGGGTGGCAGCAGTCGGAGATTCCTGTCGCCGTTGTCTACGGACGCGTCAGTCATGCAGTGAGCCCGCGGCACCATCGCTAGCGGGAAAAGTCACGCTGGCATTCAGGGAACGCTGCAAAAAAAGGAACATTCTCCGAGGAGGTGTTGGAAGCAAAAATACACCTTTTAGCTCAGTTTAGCTTTAAGAAGAGAAGCATCCATTAGCCCACTGGCGCTTTCCGGAACCACACGGAAATGAAACATCTCTGGCTGCTCTGAGGTCACATGGCTCTTTGTGTGGGAAGGTGGGGTTCAAAGGGGGTGGATTTATGCTTCGTGTGTGTGTGTGTGTATGTGTGTGTGAGTGTGTGTGTGTCTGTGTGTGTGTGTGTATGTGTGTGTGTGTGTGTGTGTCTGTGTGTGTGATTTACATATTACCAAATGTCCCTACAATGTGATAAAAACCTGTTATTTTGACCTTGTGGGGATATTTTTCCAGCTCCCACAAGGGGAAAAGTCTGTGGCTGCTATCAAAAAACTTTGGGGTTAAGGTTACCATAGTTGGGATTAGGGTTTCGCCTATAGAAATGAATGGACAGCTCCCTCAAAGGTATGAATACAAACATGTATGTGTGTGTAAGTCTGTATGTGTGTGTGTGTGTGTGTGTGTGTGTGTGTGCCCAGGCTCACACTGTCTGTCATCTGTCAATCACAGGGCAGCAGATCGCAGAGAGCATCCATCCATTAAACATGATCCTGTTTCCTCCCGTCCAGGCTGGGAGGAGACACCTGCAGCACTGTGGGTTTCGGGAAACAGCAGCATGTGCGGAATGCTAATCCGGCTCCGTGAGGCGCCTACGCATCGGAAAATTCACACACTAATAGGTCAAAAATAATGTAGCACAGAAGCGGTGCAAAGTACGCCATGTTTCTGTGCTGGGGGAGCAACAGATGGCAGTATGAGGTGTATGGGGGAGGGAGTGGGGGGGCCCCAGGGAAGGTGTGCGGAGACAGACCGGGACGGAAGAGGGTGCAGTGCTGTCTGCAGAGCGCTTGATTTCCCAGTGGGCTGAGCTCAGGCACTTAGCAGGCATTCGAGGCTCAGAGAGGGGCTTTCCCCTCTGCTCTGCTCCCAGCATGCACCTGCACGAGCACGCAAACACGCACGCACGCACACACACACATACAGATTACGCATCTATATCTTTGCGGGGACTCTTCATTCATTTCTAAGGGCAAAACTCTAATTCAAACAATGACAACCTTAATCCCTACCCAGCTATAACCTTAACTTTAAGTAACCCAACAAAATACAAGACTTTTGGCATTTTCAGTTTTTAGACTGCAGTCACAAATTTTTATAAAATTGACTTTCCCCTTGTGGGGACTAAAAAAATATCCCCACAAGGTTGAAATAACAGGTTTTTTTATCATATTGTAAGGACATTTGCTCCCCACATTGTAAATTATACATGAACACACACACACACACACACACACACAATCACGTTTTATTGTGCACATCATTTGTCTTTTTCTTACAGACACATGAGCAGATAAGCCTGGCTGCTGTTAATTTAGCATATGCATGTCCAACACACCCTCCAAGCTGCAGGCAATAGATCAATACAGGGATAGCAGTCCTGTCATCCGGAAGAGCAGCCCTCCTCGGTGAATCTGAGATACCCACCCATGACTTCTCCATGGTATCTGTTAGCCACATCACGCTGCTAATCAGCAGTGGCCAGTTGCTGGTATCATCATTCAGGTGCATTGTGGGCACTCAGCTGGCACTAGCTACCTTTCCCCATGACTAAAAACGAAATTGTATCCCTCCCCATGGCTATGCTACAACTAAACAAGAACACCTGCTTAAAGCTAAGCTACCTGATAAAGCTAAAGTTACAGCTAACTATTTCCTTATGGCAGGGTGGCCAACAGAGGTGGAAATTTCAGGTCCAGAAAGTACAAATCCAGACCGTGATTTAGTTTCACCCAACCAGTTGAGCATAAAGTCACAGTTACAGAGTACTCCACTGGTTGGTTGAAACAAAATCCTGGTCTGGATTTGTACTTTCTGGACCTAAAATCTCCACCTCTGGTGGCCGACTGTCACGCATCTGGCGCGACACCCACACTTTCAGACTCTCATGCTCAAGCAAGAAATCTAACTGCAAATCTATATTATTCCATTATAAAACTGAACTTAGCTACGCCAGAAGCATTGGGGTACTTTGCAAACCCTACAGACTATTCACAAGGTAATAAAACAGTTGCATAGGTGTAAATATGTGCGCATGTGTGTGCAGACTTGAAAATCTCAGCTCACCGGTTGGCAACCTTGCATATGGTTAAAGCTAAGCTTCCTGACATGGCTAAAGCTAAAGCTAACCATTTACATAAGGCTAATGCTAAGCTTCCTGACATGGCTAAAAATAAAGCTAATCTTATTCATATCTTTCACTGCTCAGTATATTTTGATAGCTCACTATTTGTATGTTTTTGGTGCTGTTGGTGTTTAACAGGATGGTTAAGCCCCCCGCAGAATACTCCTCTAAAAAGTGTCCCTTAACCCTTTCTACATGGTTCAAACTAAAGCTAACTTTCACTACACGTTTAAGGCTTTACTTCCCACACATGGCTACAACTAACCTTCTTTGCATGCCTAAAGCTAACATTCCCCATATGGCTAATGTTATCCTTCTCCTATGCCTAAAGCTAACATTCCCCATATGGCTAAAGTTTTCCTTCTCTCTATGCCTAAAGCTAACATTCCCCACATGGCTAAAGCTAACCCCCCTCTGTATACCCAAAGCTAATATTCCCCATATGGCTAAAGCTAACCCTCTCAGCATTCTCAATGTTAGCATTCCCCACATGGCTAAAGCTAACCCTCTTTTTGTGCCCAAAGTTATCATTTTGCACAAACCTACAGTTAACCCTCTCTGTAGACCCAATGTTAGCATTCCCTGCATGGCTAATGCTACGCCTCTCTTTGTTCCCAAAGTTAGCATTCTGCAGAAACCTACAGCTAACCCTTTCTGTATACCCAATGTAGGTATTCCCCACATGGCTAAAGCTAACCCTCTTTTTGTGCCCAAAGTTAGCATTCTGCACAAACCTACCGCTAAGCCTCTCTGTAGACCCAATGCAAGAATTCCCCACATGGCTAATGCTACCCCTCTCTTTGTGCCTAATGATAGCATTCCCCACATGGCTAACACTAGCCCTCTTCCTACTTATATTCTGTTTCCCCATTGTCTTTCATTTTATTTTTGGCACATTGAGCTTAGCTCTCTATTTACACGTTTCAGGTGTTTCTCTTTAAAGTGATACCCCTCTGCATACCCTCGTGTAATAGCTACAGTCTCCCCAGGTTTTGCAGGGCCCACAGTTTGTGTCCCGCGCCCAGCTGGTATCTGGCTTGTCCTGACCTGCATCTGCTCCACAGAGGTTAAGACGCGGAGAGCTGCTCGCTATATCTCCGCCCGCTGAGTACAAGGCACATTAGCACACAACGTGCTATGCCTGGTCATGCCGTACTGGAAGAGACATCGTGTGCCCACTCCAGGCCAAAGATCTGTGAGATGCTGTGGAGAGGAATATGATAAAGAAATAATCATATAATCATTTCTTTTCTTTAAGACCCTGACACAGATAATGCTCTCAGCAGGTGGCAGCGTGTGTCTGCCTTCGTTTCGCTCATGAGCGGAAATAAGTGGGTCCTTGAGCTGAAACTTGATGGGTGAAGATGTCGCAACAGGTAAGGACTTCTGCGTTCAATACCCCACCTTCGCAACGGAGGTCTGCGCCTCTCGGGTTTACAGCTGCAGATCAAAACATGGACATCTTCTTAGCAGCTAAGAATAAATGCACATGCATGTGTACAATGTGAATTATCAGCATCGCATGGATGTCCGCCGTGCCGTGTGGAAATCTAAATCAGCTTAAAAACGGAGATTAATCGAGAGCCAAGAGCTGGAGGCAGCGTAAGCGAGAGCAGCACTGGTGGGAGTGAGGAGATGAAGGCCCAGCGGGGGGCTGCAAGCAGGAGGTACTGGGAGGAGCGGGGAACGGGGTCACCCACTACTGACGGGGGGATGGGGGGGCGTAGGGGTGAGTGGTGCCAGTGAGGAATACTGTAAGCCTCAAAGTCCAAATATATGGCAGTGGGACTTCACTGGAGCTCCCGGTCACCTGACTGCTGGCTTGCTTTCGGAGCTGGCCTCAACAAGGTACGGCGACCTCCCGTATGACTGGTAGAGCGCTGTCGTTTTCTAACGGGCTTCACGGAAGCGTGACATCAACAGGAAGCCGGGCCTCACCTGTCTGTACCATGGTCTTGTTCCTATGGTGGCACACTGACCTGGCAGGTATCATTTTTGGCTCATACCTCTGGGCATGTGGATCCCTGTTTGGTGCCAACTCTTCCCCTCTGCCATTTCTTTGGCTATTCAGAACTGGAGCCTGGAGACAGACCATTGAGCAGGACTGGGCGTCGCCGAGCTGCGGCGAGGGCAGGTCATGTGATTGCCCCTTATGTTCCTCCCTCCCCAGGGAATGGCCCGCAGACCCATCTTCAGCACCTCTTCCTCTCACTCCTGGAGCGACCTGCTGCCACATATCAGTCCAGCCTCCTAGGAATTTTTAGTATTAAATACATTGATTTTCCCGATGATAAATATCTCAATATATTCCAAGTGAAGTGAAATCCTATCCTCTTGGAAATTAGCACATCAATAATATTCCAATATTCCGATATTCGAGATCCGAGAATCGAAACTTATATCCATATGGGAGCCGCCATTTTCTCCAGTCCGCTGCCGGACCAGGGGCTGCATCCTGAGCTGCCAGTCATGGCCTCTGAAACAGCAGGTAACTCTTCCCAGTTCCATACCAAGCCAGAACCAAAGGACTCCCCTTTCACTCCCTTATTAACTTCTAAAACAATGAAGTCTCTCTGCTTCTGGGCCCCCATTCGTTCATTAATCTTCTTTATGGCCATTATTTACTGTCATTTTAAGTCAGGATGAAGGAATCGAACTACAGTATTACAGTAGGTTGCCAGACAAGGAAATTTCAACTGACAAAACGTTTTTTATGGGTATTTATAGTTTACATTCAAAATGAGTACTTGGCAGATTTTGCCTCCACCTTGTATAAGGAATATTAGTGGGCTGGCCGTTCGATATGTAGGAGTGATGAACGGTTCAGACTTATTGTCTGTGTCCCTCACGCACTCAGCGTAACATGCGACATGCAGTGAGGTATCCTCCGCACGTCTCCGAGCCACGCTCCAAATCGCCTGTGGCAGTGCGACATGCAGTGAGGTATCCTCCGCACGTCTCCGAGCCACGCTCCAAATCGCCTGTGTCAGTGTTTCTCAAGCCAGTCCTTGGGGATCCCAAGACGGTCCACGTTTTGTCTCTCTCCCAACTCTCTGGCCTATGATGCCTCTTCAGGCACGTTCTGGTGTTGTGGGTTCATTGGTTTGGTATGTCTAGGAGTGCCGTGTTGCTCTGCCGGCTAAGATGTTGTGTTTGTGATCCAAAGGCCGTTGGTTTGCATCCCAGGGACAGCAGAGTCGTCAGTGTTGGGCCTTTCGGCAGGACCCTTCCTCCAGGGCATAGCTGCACCTCTGTTCTCAAAAAAATGAATGATGCTTTGGATAAAATCATCAGCTAAACAAATTAAAATGTATCTGCTCTTTATTTTGGATCCTCTTCCAGTGTATGGAAGAGAGTGCAGCTTTCAGTGAGTCAGCCCTGGCGAGGCAGGAGAGATGACATCCAGACTCCGCATCTGGAGCCAGAAGGATGGCCTTCCTCACATTCCAGCGCGGACACTGCCTCAGTGCCTGATCAGTAGTGGGCAGTGGCACATTGTTCCCTTGTGGGACGGTGCTGTTGTCTTACCCTGAAGCAAGGTACTTAACCTGAAAACACCACAGCAAATATCTCGCTGCAGCCAACCTGTAGCACGTATATTCTAAGCTTAGCAAGTTCAGCTTATAATTGTCCCTGAGCCAAAAATAAACAACCAACAGCAAGCTGCAAATTTTTTTCTAAATAATCACTAATACCTAGTAACAGTAATATGTGATGGTCTTTGTATGACAGTACACATGGCAGTGCGTGTGTGTGGGTTATGTTTATATTACATTGTGGGGACCAAATGTGATAAACACTTGTTATTTTGACATTGTGGGGGGCATTTTCCAGGTGCTCGCAAAGATCTGCGAATGCAATTAAAAAAGTAAAAACTGCCAAAAGTCTTGTATTTTGTTTGGTTACTTTTGCTTAAGGTTAGGCCTGGGTGGGGGCTGGGATTGGGTTAGGGTTTTCCCCATAGAAACGAATGCAAGGTCCCCATTTAGATAGTTATGCCAATGTCTGTGTGTGAGTGTGTGTGTGTGTATGTAGATATACCACCAGCCAAAGCCTGGGATTATATGGCATCCATTTGCTTAGATTTGCAGTGTTTGCGCAGTGTCTGCCCCGGTGTATACAGAGCAATCAGAGGTGAATAATGTCACCTTAGGGTACAACAACTGTTCCTATAAAGACTTGTTGTATTGAAGAGTATAATTCTGTCCTTTTTATCTCTTGTATCGAAATGTTACGATACTTAAGTAAACTTTCTAGACATTATTATTGCTGAAACCAATTTAAATGAAACATTGTGAGCGAACGCAGTAAGTGCAGTGGGAATCCAGCTGAGTGCAGTGTGATCAGGGTGAATGGTACAGTACCACCACTTGGCGTCAGAAACATGAGGAACCTCGGTGGGAACGCCGCGAACGCGAGCTTCTTGTTCCTCCTGACGCCCCAGGGAGCGCAGGCCTGCTCCGGGGGCCTCAGCGGCTCACAGGCATTTCAGCTTCAGCCGTGCAGTAACGCATGTTCTATCTGTGCACAATCAGGCAAACACATCAGAATGCACTTGTGTGAAGTGGAGGCTTTACTCACCATTACATGAAAAGAGCATAATCACAAGAGAAACTCTGTGAGGCTCATTATCTCACCCCTGCGGGCCATTAAAACAAAACCGATTGGATGTTACGATGAGACTGGACAGAAATATCAAAAGAGGTACTGTTATTTTTAAATAGATTTCTATGCCAATTTAATAAATAGATTTGTATTTATACTTGTATATTGTTTTGATGTCCCAGCTGGCTGAAAAGAAAAATTTGCTGCCAAATACAAAAACAGCTAGATCATGGTTAACTGGTGGCATGTGTGTGTATGCATGTATGCATATAGGTATGTATGTATATATATGCATGCATGTTTCCATGCATATATGTATGTATGCATGTATGTACAGTATGTATGTATGTACAGTATGTATGTATGTATGTATGTATGTATGTATGCATACATGTGCAGTATGTATGTATGTATATATGTATGTATGTATGTATGTATGTATGTATGTGGTATTATGCCCCCCTGCTTCTGTCAAACCCCAGTGGACTGCAAATCGCTGTAAAGAGAACAGGTTGGTATGGCGACGAACCACATTCATCGTCATAAATGCCTCTGCGAGTCCTTTAAAGTCTGGATCCACGTGCGATTAATGCCCTAACTACCCATACTACTCAATTATAGCCCATAATGTCTCAGGGTTATCTCTGCTGCCTGATTCAGCGGTGAGTGTGGGGCTGGGGGGCCGCGTTACCTCTCTGATATTAGCACCGCAAAACTCGAGGGCATACCCCCCCCCCCCCATGCTTTGTCTGTGCTTTATGTCTCCTGCTTTTGGTCGGGACCCAAGACAGGACACATCAGATAAAGAATAACCAGGAGGATCCCCTTCCCATCTGAGGCCACAGACTCCAACTGTGAGGAGATGGTGGGCAAGTTTGTGTGTGTATGTGTGTGTGTGTATTTCACTGCACGTTTTATCCCACACTTTAAATTCAGTGTCTGTCTTCAGATCTGAAAAGGCAGATTTTGAGCAGCAGTAAAGTTACAAATTACAGAACCTGTGAAAAAGATGGGTGGTGATTCGCCTCCGTCAATAGCAAAGGTGGCTGTATCCCCCTGGCTGATAGTAACTTGTTCTCAATAATTCCCTCAGCCGCCCGCGGCCTCATGCTCTGCGGGGGGGTTGGAGTGTAGTCTATAGGAACAGGAAGTGCCTCCCCTGTCTCAGAGGAACCTGTAATCCTTCACTCTCTATATGTTACATGCCGGGAAAAAAAATGTCAAAACGTTGCTCAGTCCAGCCCCTCACCGATTCTTTTTGGTCAGGGGGTTAAAGTCTTTTCAGTAGAATTCAGTGACCTTGGTGTTTTGGAGAGTTCCAGAAACAGCTCTTTACAGCATAAGTATGTGTGCTTTTACGTGGAAAGCATCCAAACTACACCCCAAAGCGGCAGGGGGAGGGGAGGGGGGTCTGTGGTGAAATCCCAGCATCAGGATGGAAAAAAGAACCTTTTAACTTCAAATCAAGATCTATTATTATATTTTTAAATAGTGAAAATGCGGTTATATGGTCATTGCAATATTATTTGCACAAGTACGTTCAAACATGTTATTTTACATGTTATTGTTTTTTTATAGGGATAAACCCACAAATATATGGGTGAGAGAGAAGCTTGGGGTCTAACTGCAGGGCCACCCAGCAGCCCTGGAGCATTTTATGGGATTTAAGGATTTTTCCTTTTTCTAAGGCCTCACAGAGAAGTGTCTATTCTGCCAAGCGTGGAATTTGAACCACCAACCTTCTGATCAGCGTGTGGTTTAGATGGAGGGAGCCATCTGCCTGACTGGATGAAAGCTGTATGGGAGGGAAGGCGGGTTTAGGTGGGAAGGTGCTCCGTGTCATGGCGGACTGAAGCGGGCCTGGACTTTGCAGGAAACGGTGAAGCGTGGCATGCAGGATGCACCTCAGGCCGCTGTCTCTGCGGTCTCCATGGCAGCGGCACCGCGGACGCCTCCGACCGGCGGTAATGAATAAGTAATTAAGAGACAAATGTGAAGTGATTACAGCCACCAACTGCTGGGCACTATTACCCATAGTGCACTGCTGCGGCGGCAGGTTCTCTCCTATGTCACGCAGCGAGTCCAGTCATGCGAGCGATCCATTTGTCCGAGTCCTATCCTGATGGGGTAGGCGGCGGGGGGGGGGGGGATCTATTTATGTTGTTTCGACCAATCGCCGAGGACGAGAGTCATTAACGGTCCGAAACGTGCCACTGTACAAGGTTGTTTGACATTGTCACCACGAGGTGTGAATGCGAACACAAACAGCAGATCATTAATTACTCTGGGCTTGTTTGCGTACCGGGAGAGACAGAAATAACATCCGAATCTAGCAATACAAAAAATGTATAATATATGATTAAAAATCAAACAGTAGTAATACCGGCTAGGCCAGCAGGTGACACTTTATACACAGTGGTAATTGAAAACCAAGTAGTATTTACCTGTTTTATGCCTGAACAGATTTCCATTAAAGAATCTTCAAAGAATCTTGTATTGCGTCTTCTTTATTAAGCCAATGTAAACGAGGGACATTGGTATATATTATACAGCCTGTCCAGGGTGGAGAAAACAAAGATTGAATTAAGTTCCTGCATCATCAGAGGAATCCCCATGCAGACAGAATCCTGTGCATTCTCCGCTTAACCCTCCCCGTGTAACATTTGCACAAGTGACGGGGAGAGCGGGGTGGGCAAAGGCGCTGGCGTGCGGTTAAAAATAGCCGCGGCAGGGTGGCGGCATGGGGAGCCGAGAGGGTTTCTTTGGAGGTCAGCGTGATCCCGCGAGTGGAGCCAGCAGCCGCCAGCGCGTCAGGATCTGACAGGAACGGGGAACGGGACGGCCACGCGCTGACTCACCCCCGCCAACAGACAGACCGGCGGCATGCTAAACACACAGGCGCGCGGATGCCGCGGGGCACTCACGGAGATCCTACGCCAAACACACACACGTATGCAGCGTCATTTTAAGGAACCCATTTCGGCACCAGATGGAGCCTCAGTTTACACTGAATTCAGGGCTCACTGCACCAGTGTGAAAATGAGCGTAGAAGGCGCGCCAGGTGAGCAGGACCCATGCTTGTCAAAGCGGTTATTCATGAAACATTAACGTTGCCTGAAATTTACCGGCTCTGATACTTTCTGCTCGTGTAAAGTGTAAAACATCATCTCTTCATCATGCTCTTCCGAGCACCAATAATTCATGAGTTACTTAAAGTACAAAAGATGTTTCTGCTAAATTTTTCATTTTGGAGTCCGGCCCTGATTTTCTCTTCCTGGTAGCAGAAAGAAAACAGATTGCGTTTAAGATCATTTTAATATTTCATCACTACCCATCACAGTCACATTAATCCTACTTTTATGAATATGATCCGCCGTTGAAATGTTTTATTTATCGTTAATGTCATTCTCCAGGACGCAGGAGATACCTGGTGGAGGGAACGACTGGGAGGCCTCTTGCTGGATCTTGGCAGTTAGCTGCAGGTGGGGAGCGAGGGATAACAGCACTATCATAGCACATATTCATCAATAAGCTGCAGCTTCTTTTCCTCACTCACGTTTCCTGCTGTCTTTCCTCTCGCGCCCCCTCTGTCTGCGTAGAAGTGGGAAGTTGCCTTTTATGGGCGTTTCTCCGCCCCCCCCCCCCCCCCCCCCCGTACCGCGAAGCTTCGCATGGCGTCTTACCCGCCGTAAAGGAGTCACGCCTCGCCCAAATCCCCGAGCTTGAGGTTTCCACACAGATCTGAAGCTTGGGGCCGGAGGGGAGAGAGTGAATGTCCTTGGGTAGAAGAGTCAAAGTTAAACAACGTTGAGAATGCCTGAGTCTTGCGGTACATAAGTGCCCCCCCCCCCCAACCATCAACCCCCCAAGCTTCAGTAAGTATCTGCAAACAACATCCAGGGTCAGGCCTCGACCGACAATTAAGCTTAAAAAATGTGCATGCATCATTTTGTAATGCGTCAAGAGGAAAGTCAGCATTTACTTCTGCAAGTAATTAGGCCGCAAGAAAAGGCTGCTGTGTTTGCATGTGTGTGGAGATAGATAAAGGTTATACGTGTATATTTACTGCATATGCATGTATATATAGCGAGGCGCAGTGTGTGTATATAGACAGATACTGAATTTCTGTGCTGTATTCAGTGGTACCACATAAAATGATAAATGGTTCCATTTCTCACTTCCGCTGTGAATTTTAATTCGTTCTATACAGAGCCCGGTGTGACCAAGAGGCCCACAAGCGTGCACGCCGTTTAAATTAACAATGATAGTAATTGCTTCAATTTAAAACACCAGGAAAAAAACTGACCTTACAGCAAGGCAGAAGAATACGCCATGCTCTACAGAACAGCTGCAGCGGCGAATAACAGGCTGACCTGGATAAATGGTGAGTTTAGAGGGCGAGCCGTCGCTCCCCCCCACCACCAATCCCCCCC
>JAODLC010000040.1:1781364-1823293 GCA_026781145.1 Hippopotamyrus pictus | reverse complement strand
CCCGCGGGTCTGGATGACAGCGCTGTCCCTGTCCGTGGTCCTGAAGTCACACGGTGGCACTCTCCATGGTGTTGCCCGCGGGTCTGGAATGCAGCGCTGTCCCTGTCCGTGGTCCTGAAGTCACACGGTGGCACTCTCCATGGTGCTGCCCTATGTTGGCACTGTCCATGGCACATAAATACTATAGTAATACTCTGTATGATACTAAAAAGCTGTCCCTGTTCATGATGCTGAAATACCAGTGGAATCCTCATGGTCACTGCCTAGGGCTGGGTTGAGTATTCTGTCTGTTACTGTCTAACATTAATAGTGTGGTGCTGGGATGAGTATTCTGTCTTTTACGACCTAGTACTAATAGTGTGGTGCTAGGATGAATATTCTGTCTGTTACTGTCTAGTATTAATAGTGTGGTGCTGGGTTGAGTATTCTGTCTTTTACTATCTAGTATTAATGATGTGATGCTGGGATGAGTATTCTGTCTGTTATTATCTCATACAAATACTATGGTGCTGTGTTGAGTTCCCAGGTTAAGAACGTTCAACTTATACAAAACTCATTCTTACAAATGGACTATTGTAGCATATATTATGATTAAAACTTTGTGGTTAAATACAATGGTTCATAAGAAAAAAGGCAAGCGCTACTTTGTGGCACTCATGAAAACATTGTACAGCTTCAGTGGTTCATCACTGAAGAGTATTTTGTCTGTTTTGTCTGTTACTACCTGATATATATAGTGTGGTGCTCAATTGAATATGCTGTCTCTTATTATCTAATATAAATAGTGCGGTGCTGGGTTGAGTATGCTATCTGCTACTACCTCATATGAATTATTTGGTGCAGAGTGGAGTATATCGTCTGTTTTAATATCATATTAATAGTGTGGTGCTGGGTAGAGTATGCTGTGTGTTGCTGCCTCATAGGAATAGTGTGGTGCTGGGTAGAGTATGCTGTGTGTTGCTGCCTCATAGGAATAGTATGGTGCTGGGTAGTGTATTCTTTCTGTTAGTACCTCATATGTATAACGTGGTGCTGAGTAGAGTATTCAGTCTGTTACTACCTCATATGAATAGCATGGTGCTGGGTGCAGTATGCTTTCTGTTACTTCCTCATATGAATAGTGTGGTGCTTGGTAGAGTATGCTTTTTATTACTACCTTATTTGAATAGTGTGGTGCTGGGTAGAGTATGCTTTTTGTTACTACCTTATTTGAATAGTGTGGTGCTGGTTTGACTTTGCAGTTTGTTACTACATCATGTGTATTATATGGTACTTTGTTGAGTATACTGCTTATTACTATGTGTACTTCAAACACACAAAGCACTCTGGGATGACTGTATTTTCTAGCTCTGAAATTCTCATGTTTTTCTGACTAACTGCTCTTACATCAGGTGATGTAACATCTGACACTTAAGCAGATGACCAACATCTGTGTCATATGTGTTTGTGTAACTTTCGAAAGTGAATGTTACTCTGGATGTGCCCTGCTTTGACTGTGTATGCATGCACACGTGTGCTTGCTGGTATGTGCATGGGTGTTTGCTGATAAATGTCGGTGTGCTGTGAAGTTCCCATCGCAGCGGGATCACTGTGAGTGATTTGCTGAAAGCCCTTGGGGTGAAGCGTGTGAGGAAGCCTGAGAGAGGGAGCGGACTGTCACGGCAGGAAGGAGAAACTGCTCTCACGCATCTGCAAGGAGGATGAAGCTGAGGCTGAGACTCTGAATGTGTGCATCTGTCACGCTTATTAGACGCCTATTACATCGGTATTTATCAGAAAGATGTGTTTGTCCAAAGCAACTTCCACGTAGCTCTAACATGAGATTAGATCATCAACATGGTACTGCTTTTACGCTACAATATGTGGTATAACATGATAAAATACTTTACATTACATAATACATTTCTGCCACGTAATCTTGTATAACATGACTATATAGGATAATACTGTAAAATATGGCAATATTGCATAACGCCCTGTATAATAGGATATAGCACACGAGTTCAGTGCATTGAATAGGGTGGTGTCAAGCAGACAGGTGTAGTGGGTTGAGAATAGAGCAGGTCTCTCTAACAGAGCTGCAGCTTCAATAGGGGTTGAGAGAATTGAAGCTGGAAGGATTCTTTCTAGGAATACTGGTAATTGGTCAGGCATACATGGGAGCAGTGTGGAGAAGGTGGGGATGGAGGAGATTTGGAGATGCGGAAGAGCAGTGTGGGGAAGGTGAGGGTGGAGGGGCTTTGGGGATGTGGAGGAGCAGTGTTGAGAAGGTGATGGTGGAGGGGCTTTGGAGATGTGGAGGAGCAGTGTGGAGATGGTGAGGGTGGAAGGGTTTTGGAGATGTGGAGGAGCAGTGTGGAGAAGGTGGGGATGGAGGGGCTTTGGGGATGTGGAGGAGCAGTGTGGAGATGGTGAGAGTGGAAGGGTTTTGGAGATGTGGAGGAGCAGTGTGGAGAAGGTGAGGGTGGAGGGGTTTTGGAGATGTGGAGGAACAGCAGGTAGAGATGTTTGTGTCTAAAAGGGAAGTGAATTCAGTGAAGGAGACCTGGTGCTGTGTCGAGTGCTGTGTATGATGTGAGGTGACTGTTGATGTACAGTATGTGGGGATGTGTTTTTATATGTGTGTTTGCTGGTGCTGTGTATGATATGAGGTGACTGTTGATGTACAGTATGTGGGGATGTGTTTTTATACGTGTGTATGCTGGTGCTGTGTATGATGTGAGGTGACTGTTGATGTATAGTATGTGGGGATGTGTTTTTATACGCGTGTATGCTGGTGGGCGTGTTTGTATGGACTGAATCGACCTGTTCCATCTGTACCAGTTTTTAAGTAGCTTTACACAGAGGATTTTCTTTCCCTGAATGAACCTGAGCAGCCGGGTGCTGTCAGTGTGTATCTTGAATATTTTGAAAATGCACATGTGTTCTGTATGTACACACTGCATACTTTCATTTTTTATGCCCTCTAACTTCCTCTGCTTTCCAAGGTCTGGGCATTTCTGTTTGAGATCTTGCTTGCTTCGCTCCTCTCCTGTTGCCTGACCGAGGAACACACGAGAAGCAGCATGCTGTGGAATGTTCTGGACTTGTTCACACGTGGCATTTCGCAGCCCGGTGACAGATTTGTTCTGCTGCGTGACTTGTGAGGAATTCCAGGCAGAAAAATAAGCTCCTTCCCGATTTTTACAAGAGATCTGAAGTACAAAATAGGAATTAATCAAGGCTAAGATGGAGGGCTGATGAAGGCCAACAAGCCACGCTGATGCCCAGCTGAGCTGAGGTAGGGTCCACGTTCTCCAGAAGAGCCCACAGTGAGGAGGCCAGCGTGATTCATGCCCCTATCTGTCACACCTGACAGCTGCGCTGAGCTGGTTTGGGGCAGTCATCTGCCTTCTCTTCTTCCTGCTCCTTTTCCTGTTTCTGCAATGATGCCCATCTCTAACGGTTCACAGAAATGCTATCCACTTCCAGCCAAGCTCTTGCCCACCAGCGTCTGCTCGTGTGATGGATGGCTCAGAAATGAGAGCAGGCTGGGCTGTCCCCCCCTCCATTTCTGGACCTTGCTGCCATATCTGGGCTCTGGCGCGTATGGGACCGATCAGTTCAAATGCTGGTGCGTTATCCTTGGCCTGGAGTCTGGCAAGGGGAAATGCATCGGGCAGTTGAGCCGAGGTCGCTGGTTCCTCATTAAGGCATCATAAACAGGGAAGGAGAGGTGCAGATCAGGAGCTCAAAGTGGCCAGTCCAATGTTGTAGTGGCTCTTGGGGCTCGTCGGTCCACCCTGAACCTCTTGTGCTGGTTTTCATTAGCTTGACCGCAAGTAAGCTTCCCTTCCAAACCTTTGCTGAATCCGTCGATAACAATTTACATCTCATTAGTCTGAGGTACCTCCAAATGATGCTGTAGACATGTTAGGATACATGCGGACCTGGGCATGCTTTCTGACCAGTTATCTACGGTAGGTGGACAAAGGATTCCTTCTCTTTGCTCTCTGCCGGCCCCCTAATGGATGGTGTCATTCCCCAGGGATTAAACTATGTATGTATGGCGTGTGCAGGTCAGAGAGGCGATCTCGGTCTTACACTGTACATACATGATCTGTACACATTCTCGGGAATGTTCAAACCCACCCCGAGAGTGAGTGCATGCGTGTGTGTACATCTTGCAAGGGTCGTGCGTGCTGTAGCGTGCGTTCCTTGCTCTGTGGTGCTGTGTGCTGTGTGGGTACGTGTTACTTTGTCACTGTGAGTGTAGGAGGGAGTATTTGGAGCCTAAGGAGGTGTTTAAACTCCAGCTGTCTCCCCGAGGGCCAGGCGGAGGAGCCGAACTTTAAGCAGAATATGAGAGCGATCTGATGAGGGGCCATCCGGATCATGGCGCATGATCGAGATGCGGCTGAGGGGGCCGGGATCGCATCCTCCTGGGTTAGGGTCGCTCTGCATGCCCGCCTTCCTAAACAGAACAGCGATGCGATGTGGCTCCAGAATGCATGGGAGTCGTCTCCAACTGCAAAATCCAAGCAGAAGACACGGAGGACTCGTGCCAGAGGCTGGCCAGAGGAGGAGCGACACATCCGCCAGGACTGTCTAGGTTAGGAAGGGTTCCAAACAAGGCCGACACTGCCCAGATGCCACGGCAGGCCGAGGGCCACAGCCGGCCGTGCGGCACTTTGGCGTTTAGAGCACGCCCTGCCTATATGGAGGCTGGCCACTGGCCACTGGGATGAGGCGTGTTTATTAGCCACCCATGGAGGGCTTCTCCTGCTCAGATGGTCGCGTGTTTGCCTTGCCATGGAATCGTGGGTATTTGAAGAGGGCCGGACCCAGCTAACATATGGAGGTTAGCCTAGGTAAGGCCGGTATATCTGTGTGTGTGTGCGTGCGTGTGTGTGTGCATGTGTGGATGTGTGTGTGTATGTATGACTGGGCAGAAATGCAAAAGAGAATATGCTAACCATGAAAATAGTAACGACTAAAATGTTAATAATACAAAAGGTAACAGCTAAATGCAAACAATACAAAGGGTGACTGCTAAACCAAAACAATAGAAAACATAATGGATAAATGCTAACAATGCAAAGGGTAATATCTAAATGAAAACAATACAAATGGTAACAGCTAAATGCTAACCTCACATTGGCATGTCTTTCATGGGTAGAGAAAAAAAAACATGCCGCTTTCTATACCCAACACCATTATACAAAAAAGAGAAAGATTGGCCTCATGTTTCTGTGGTGGGACATAGGAGACAGGACCTCATGTAGGGTCACCAGGCCATGATTAAGCGGGCGGGTGGACTCTGCCCCCTACCCACTGCTTATTAACATTACGCAACGTCAGTTCATCACCCGGCAGCTGAGTGATTAATTACGATGGGCACAGCAAGGCATGCTGGGAGTGCCAGTGACAGGCTACAAGACTGCAGTGTAACCAGAAATGCTGCCTTCCTCAGACTTTGAAATCTATATCTCATGGAGGGTGGCTAAGCACGGGGCCTCTGCTGCGCGATCTCATTAATCACCCTCGTTGCGGTGCGTTCCAGGGGATTGAATCCCCGTGTTCCCGTGACATTCCCGAGTGCTTATGGAGACATCGCTCTAGCTCCCCCTGGAGGGCGCTCTCCTGCCCGCTAATGACAGCTCGCTGTCCCCTCCCACCTCGCGCCACGGTGCTTTGTGTGGATACGTGACAGCGTCCGTTGCTTTTGGGGGTCTGTTCATGTCTAATGCTCGTTCATTCAATTTAAAAAAACATCCCTAAACGGAAACTGAAAAGGCTTTCTTGGACGTCAAAAAATACGCGCCAGCCAAGGCTGCACCTCTCATTGCTGGTGGTGGTTCAGTGGCTTCGGACGCTGTTCCAAAAATTGGAAGGACAATGATTCCAATACCAGCATTGTAAGTCCAGTTTAGTTGATCAACAACATACTGTAAGTGTCTTAATTTCCATAAATCGTTTAGTATTGTGTGGCTCACTGGGTTATGTTGTACCTGTGACCAGAAGGCCACTGGGTCGAATCCCACAGCTGGCAGAGTGATGTCACCGTTGGGGCCCCTGAGCGTGGCCCTTAAGCCCCAGTTGCCCCAGGGACTGTCTGGCCCTGCTTCCTCGACAGTGAATTGCTCTGGATAATAGGATCTTTTAAATAAATAAAATGCAAATAGCCGTGAAGTCTTTAACAAGGTAACAAGTAAGAACAGTTCTGTGGAAATAGCTGAGGCACAAGGCAGGTTCTGATTGGCTACTGATACTGATTTAACCTACTAATCTACTGTACAATAAGACTAAAAACCCCATAGGCGAAAGTTTTAGTGGAAGCATTTATTTCCCTGGCCCATGTTCTCCCAGCAGCCCTGGGCTCCGGGTAGGTCTGCCTCAGCCCAGCCAGCGCCACACGTCTACACCTCTGCTCCATCTCTGCCGGGGGTGACCGCGGTGTCCTGATCTTATTTTGACGGTGACCAGAGGCTGCTGCTGACCACAGAATGTGGTCTCTGTGTCTCCAAAGGTTACAGTGCATTCCTGACTGTTTTTCAGGAACATGGATCATTTTCAGATGAGACGTGAAGCTCAGAAACACAGAGCAGAGAATGATAAGACGCAGAGTGCCCCTGTGACGCGCCATGTGATCCGAGGAGCCCCGGGTGCGAATGTGCAGCACCAAGTCAATTCAAAGGGTGATTCAATAAAGAGTTACGGGGTAAAGCTGAGTCTGCCTACTGATAAAAAAAACTATCACGACAGGCCTGAAGAACCAAAGAATCACTATGCCGTTCCATAGCTTTGTGATCTGTACTCATCTATAGTCAGTACATTGCTACGCACAGTGAGTACACACCTACTCATAGTCAATATAGGCAGTACCCAGGTTAAGAACGCCCGACTTACGGACAAGTTATACTTACGATCGGGCTGCCATGAAGCCTATTATATTAAGAATTAAGGTTAAATGCAATCATGAAAACATTGTGTGGCTCAGTGGTTCGTCAGCTCGAGGAAGAGTACAGTACCGCATGTAGTTAACTTTATTATTACCATATAGTAGTAATAATAATAATAACTATTATTATAATTATTATAACTATTATTATTATTATGTTCTTTATTATTATTTTGCCAACTTACCTACAAATTCAACTTAAAGACATTAAAGACATTTGTTCACTGGGGACTGCCTGTGCACACCTACACACACTCAGTACACCCCTACACCCAGTCAGTACATACCTACCCACAGTGAGTAGTCAGTACACACCTACACACAGTCAGTACACACCTACGCAGTCAGTGTACGCCTACACATAGTCAGTACACACCCTACACACAGTCAATACACACCTACGCAGTCAGTACACACCTATGCACACTCAGTACACACCCACACACAGTCAGTAGACACCTACACACAGTCAGTATACACCTACACACAGTCAGTACACGCCTACATACAGTCAATACACACCTATGCACACTCAGTACACACATACACACCTACACACAGTCAGTACATGCTCTGAGGGGATGCAGGACTGTCACAGCAGCCCACTGGCTCGACACACTGTCACAGTTTTTGGTGTGGGGTGTCTGGCCCAGCACCCGGGAGAGGTTCCGTTCTGCCGAGCCCCATGTTTCCATGGCAACCCTGGGATTGGTATGCCAGCCCATAAGCGACCCCTCTGTGCGCCATGGCAACGTTCAGCTGACACGTAGCCTGCACCTCATGCCTTGCCAGTGTGGCTCACGTCACGGAGCCCGGCGCCCCATCCTGACCCCCCCACTCCCCCCGCCTCTGAAGTGAGACGGCTGGGCGTGACAGGCCACGGGTCAATGTAACCCCCAACCCCCGTGTGGGCCGGACTCGATGAGCCACCTGCACACGGAGAGCATGCCGAAAGGGGGACTCGTGTTCCCGTTTGTCTGGCTAATTAATCAACAAGTGGAATCATGTACTTGTGTCCTGTGGGGACACATGAGTACACACAGAGATGAGTACACACAGAGATGAGTACATACAGATGAGTACACATGAACAAGTAGAAACAGATGAGTACACATTGACAAGTACACACAGATGAGCACACACCGATGAGTACACATAGATGAATACCCACAGCTGAGTACATAGAGAAATAAAACTAGATGACTACATGTGGATGAGTAGATACAAATGAGTATATATGGATGAATACACAATGAGGAGTACATGCAGATGAACAAAAAGTACACACAAACGAGTACATATGGATGAGTACATATGGATGAATATATGCGATGGTGAGTACATGCAGAAGAACAGACAGAGTGGAGCAGACAGCTGAGTGCACTCCTATTTCTGTGTAGGCTGTGTTGTATTCTCAGCCAGAGGGTGAAAATCTCTATTGCCATTTAGCGACTGACGGATATTTCTGTGAAGGGAAAAAAAATGATTAGTTGTCTAAAATAAACTCCCATCACAATTTCTATTTGTCTGATTGCATGTTCACTTGCTGAACTTAATAATTCTGTGGTAAACACGGCAAACATTTTTCTGCCTAAATGTATGGCGCGGGGGGGTTTAAGGCTCAGAACCTCAAACTCCTGAAAACCTTTCCAAAGCCCCAACTGTGAGCCATGCATCTCACAAAAAGCAGGTGTCCTTCTAATCCAGTCAGTTGGCCACCTCTGCAGTCCTTCATGGATGTTTTCTACAAATCTCCTCTTTATTCGTCTCAGCTGAGAAAGTGCAAGTTGTGTTTAGGGATGACCTGTGACTTTCTGTGGCTTTCACTGTACGGCAGCACTGTGGCTTTCACTGTAAGGCAGCACTGTGGCTTTCACTGTACTGCAGCACTGTGGCTTTCACTGAACGGCAGCACTGTTGCTTTCACTGTAAGGCAGCACTGTGGCTTTCACTGTACAGCAGCACTGTGGCTTTCACTGTACGGCAGCACTGTGGCTTTCACTGTAAGGCAGCACTGTGGCTTTCACTGTAAGGCAGCACTGTGGCTTTCACTGTACGGCAGCACTGTTGCTTTCACTGTAAGGCAGCACTGTGGCTTTCACTGTACGGCAGCACTGTGGCTTTCACTGTACGGTAGCACTGTGGCTTTCACTGTACGGCAACACTGTATATTTCAGTTCCAGCATCTGGGGGAAGGCGGTCGGCCAGGGGCTGATGGGATTGCTACCTTCAGGTCCCTCGTCTCGGATGTTTGGATCGTTTCCCACCACGTGACCCTGTGCTCCGGTTTCCCAGTGTCCCGCTGCTCAGGGGGACCCAGACGGTGTACGACACAGTGGCATGACGAGGGAACCCCTCATTACAGTGGACAAAGGCTATCGGCATCCTTGAGTGCTTTGAGAGATTACCAAATCTCAGTGGCATAGTCCAGTGGAAAATTTCAGAGAACAGATAGTGTCTGAAAGTGCACTCTACACTTCACCCTTCTGGGTTTTAGCCAGGCTAAACTTGGCACCATGTGCAGGCTGTCTCTCTCTCTCTCTCTCTCTCTCTCACCCTCTCTCTCTCTCTCTCTCACCCACTCTTTCTCTCTCTCTCTCTCTCTCACACACACACACACACAATCATTTACAAGCTATTTACAAGTTAATGGAAAATAAACGCACAGCAGGTCACATGTCAGTGTCGAATGCTGAGTTGAAATTTAATAGCTAACAAATTCAACATTGCAGTGTTATTCCAGGTCCGACAAAACTGAAATAGTTGCACAAATTGCTGGAGGTTTTCAAGCTTAGGTAATATGTCTAAAAAGGACATTGTTATGTTGTTGCATTCATCATCTTTATTACTGGTGGATCCTGAGACAGAGCTTGGGGGGCCATCCCTCCATCCCTGAAAGAGTGTTCCTCTTCTGTATTTTGCCCTGACCCCCTGCTTCTCTTCTGGGCGTTAGGGGCGTCGGTCTGGTAAGTGGTTGTGACTACATTAGGCTGGTTTGGTCACAAAACAGCCACATGAATCAGCTGCAGTTGTTGTTCAGCTGAGCAATTTTCACTGGGGATTTTTGTGAAACATTAGTGAAGGGTTTTGCTGTTTCTTTGGGGACTAAGCTCCATTTTGGTACACAATCAGGGACTGGACACATCACCCCTGAATCATTAACAAAAGGTAAGGTGAGATGTTGCTTTTTACAGCTGTTTTCTCTCTTTTATTCCCTTCTCACCTTCAGTTTTGTTTCTGCCACCTTTCTGTGCTTCGGTAATGCCGAGCATTTATTACTCAGATTGCGACCTAGTCGTTTGTGGAGAACTTATAGCGAACAATAAACATTGGCCATCTTAATTTCTCTTTTATGGATCCACAGCTGACTGAGCCCAAGAATAACAACCAGTTTAATTATTAGTTAAAGTACAATATCGCACCGATATGTCTTTCACCACGTGAGACTCTCAATGAGTCATAGGAAGAAAGTCCATAAATTTATGAGGGTTTGTCTTTATGGCTGCTAACATTGCTGTACCTCCATCTGCACTTGGCACAAATGTGATGTTTTTTCTATGTTCTGTGAGCTTTTGCGGCCATCCTGACAGCCTGAGGTTGGTGCTACTGTTCAGTCTATATGACTTATTCTCAAATACTTGCAAACTCACATATGACCTGGTCAATGTGAGTCTTTCTTCAGTATGTGGTGCTCTGCAATGGAGTTTGGTACTGAAAATACTTTTACAGAGAAGGTGACCAGTATTCCGTATCGCACTTTATGCATCTGTAATAACACGTTCCACCCACCCTTTATTCCCTCGTAATGCTGTAAACAGCCATTCAGGTTTTCTTTACTCTCATAAAGGCGCCATAAAGCCTGATCCAGTTTCCACGCCCACTGTTATCTGACCCCGCCCCTCCACCTCATGTGACCCTCCTGATGGAGTCTAACAGATTCTGTTCCTCGCCGTCATTTCACGCCCACCCCCATTCTATACTGGCATCCTCTCGTTGCACACGCAGGCCAACGTAATCGCGTCCCACTCTGTGAAGCGAAAGCTACGCCTTCATCTGAGACACGAGACTCTGGCCCCGCCTGCTCTGTGCAGATCTGGAGTGTGCAAAGGTAACTGCGCAGTTCCTCTCCACTGGGTTTAATGGCCGGCACAGGAAATGAGCACCATCAATATGCTCTGTGCCCTCCGTTATGTAGATCATCAAAATACTGTAAGTTTCTCAGATACAGAAGAATATTTAGTTATGTGGCTCAGGGGGTAGGATGCTGTACCTTTGATCAGAAGGTCCCCACTGAAGTCCAGTGGCTGACGGATTGATTCCACCATTTGTGTAAGGTACTCCAGGGACTGTCTGACCTTGCATTCTCAAGAGTATGTTGCCTTGGATTGAAGCTTCTGTTAAATACACATAATATAATGATCAACATCCTGCACGTTTCTCTGGTTTTGCAAACCATCCACATGCTGTGAGCTTGACCAGGTCAGGAGATCATCATTATGCCGTAAATTTCAGCAGGATTTGGTACTTGGCGAGACAGAAGAAAGTGAATGTCGTGGTGACGTGGAACAGTGCAGGAAGAAAAACGTGTCTGTAAATCGTTCTACTTCCTGGTGTGACCCCAGGTGACAGTACCACAGTGGGCGTGCCATGCGCCTTGTGGCCTATCAGGCTTCTTCACAGGAGAATCTCTGCTTCACCATGTCTGTGCTAAGGGATTTACTCTGCCCTTTCCAGATGATTCTCATTCTCAGCCCTGAGAAAGGAGTCCTTGGTTTGACATTTCCCAGACTTTCACAAACATTCTGCCTGGAGTCCAAGAAATGCTGCCTTACTCAATAGTCTTCTTGCAGAGTTTAAGGGCACTGAATTGCTTAGTGTTGTACAGGGCTTCCCTAGAACATGACATCTATGTTTGCGCACGAGCATGAGCAGCGCTTTCGGAATCCAGCTTCTGTCTACCTGATCTTCTAACAGACATATCACAACCTCACTAGGTGACCTGGATGTACTTGAGTTTGAGGCAATCAATTCAACAACCTTTCCTTTATTTTTAATGCAGGTGTAACTTTAGATTTCCTCAACCCTGGAGCACCTGGATATGGTCCCCATCTCCACTTATCTCACGTATCGCATTTGAAGAGGCTCCCATCTAAAAGCCATGGAAATGCAGACAGGATCACTGGTCAATGCCAAAGTTCTGTAGTTGTCCCAAAATCAGTAGACGGGCATAAGGAATCCAGCCTTAGCAAAGATCTTTATTCCGTCAGAGCTTTGGCGCACACTGTGGACCTTCCGTCACATCATGCCCTCTCCACCACTCATACCCTCAACGAATCCATCCAGAGATTCAATAACATGTAGTCAAGTCAGCTATAAAAACAAAAAGAGCAATAAAATTCAAAAGAAATAAACATCATGGCACAGAAGTACATTATCTGTTTTATTATTACTGTTATTATTATTATTATTATTGGCGTTGGTGTTATTACTGTTATACTTTTAACGGAATCGTTTGCGACTTTTTTCCATCAAATTTGAATAAATTACGTGATAAAACTGTGGTACAAATCTGTGGTACGGACCTCCTATCGTCCGGCGCTGATGTCCAGCTCCACTGCCCCGGAGCCGCACTTACTGCCCATAGACCACGGCTGTTTATTTACAAGCCCTGTCAGACTCTCAGCTGTAAAGTACCATTTAGTGACGAACCGATGATGCTGTGTGTCTCTGTATCGTGGCTGATAATCGGAGCCGCTCAAAGGGCTGAAACCCGGCCGGGTATCGCGCCAAGGCGCCGCCCCACTCCCCATCTGGACCTTTATTTGCTGTCCATTTGGGCAATAAATTATGATAGAGCCGCAATCGTGCAGGATTGCAGCTACGGAGCGGACGAAGTGGGAAGTTTCTCTTAACCGATAATCTGTGTTTGTTCTGTGAATTATTCTATCTTACGCAAGCTAGGGTACATTGTAGTCATCGGGCGACAAAATGGTGGGGGCTTTATCGTAAATGCTGTTTGATAAATGCAGAATTTTACAGCTGGGCCATAAAGACACTCACATGCACAGAAGCAAACACTGCCGCATTGTCCCTGTGGTATAAAGGCTATTAAGGCCCCAGCAGTGAGGCAGTCCTCTCCACTGCATGCTGGCGCACTCTACATCAGGCAAGGTGAGCTGCCACTGTCCTCCTTTAACTTTCTCGTGTCACAGCTTGGACATTTCTGGTTCTGCGGTGTCATTCAAACCATTCTTTGCCAGTCTGAAATGTGTTTTTATCAACATTTTGAACTGCCTGTTGGTCATGCTCGTGAATCACAGAGACTCTGCTGGAGACTGAGATCAGTGTTCAGATTCAGTCAGTTACTGCCAAGACACCGGCACAAACTGGGGTCACGCACCTTCTGAAAGAGCGTAAATAGCAGACGAGGTCCGGGGGGGAGGAGGAGGATTGATAGTCGCTGCCAATCTACTCGATGGATGGAGCCATTCCGTCCGGAAGTCTGGAAGTTTCCATCCAGTTCAGAGGACAGTAAGTTTGTTCTCTGGAAACTGGGAGCTTTTGATCAGTGTCATGGTGGTGTACGGGACGCCTGTCACGGCATGTGGAGCCAGGTTGTGGGTTCGAACCATGAAGGGACTCCGTCTGTAATGCGGCTGACTGCGTCTGGCTGACAGGTAAACAGGCTGATGGTTCAGACCAGACGCACAAAGGCGATTACGTCTGGCTGCTCTAAAGCCGCTTAATTAGATTGTTCCCACGGCGGCGGGAAAGCCCGCGATGGCTGCATTCCGTCGTGTCGGCGCTGGTTGCCGGCTGGCCCCTCGCCTGCATCCTCCTCTGATCTTCACGCCACATTAAGCCTTTGGCTGCGTGCGCCGCGGTGGTAGACAGGTCGCTTTAATATCATAATGCATCATTTTAATATGTAAGCGGTGAGCCTCGTTCCACCTGCCGCCGTTTTATCGCTCTGTCTTCTGCTTTTGCTTGTGGATTCGTTTGTTCATGCAGCTGGCCACAGAGCCTTCGGAACTCGACGGAAGGTTTCAGGTCACAAACTGTACCCTCCCCCCATGACAGCAAACATCTCAGCGGATTCCATATTCTTTGCCGGTTTCAGTGCCGCTTGGAAGTCTGACACGCTCAAGGTCCTTCCCGCTACTCCTGGACTCCATGCTGGCATGCTGAAAGGCCACTGAGGGTTCAGGCTGTTCCCGCTGCACCTTCTCTCACTCGATCCTCCTCATCCATCATTTGATTGTCGACCATGTGACCCTCAATGCTAAGTTCAGTCAGTGTGGCTGGGGAATAGCAGGTATTATTGTGTTGAGGCAAATAGATCCTTTTAGCGGGACCTGGATGCTGATAGATTCAACTCTCAGGGCAGTCGGGAGGAGAAGAGGCTCACCTCCTGTTGTTCATTTTGGGGAAGAGCAGCTGAAAATGAATCGTGATGCTTGCAATTTATTGTTTTTATGCATAGATTGTGCGGGATCAGTGTGACCATGGCACTTCGTGGTGTCTTCTGGAATGTGTCCGCTCTCCTTTGGTTCATGGCTGGAGCTGATTGTGTGTGTGTGTGTGTGTGCGAGTCTGAGCGTGACTTTGTGTAAAACATCCACAGATGGGGAAGAGGAAGTTCTCAGGGTTGGAGGTGACCCTGATCGTGATGTTCCTCCTGGTCGCAGTGGTGGCAATCGCCCTGGTGGTGGTGCTGGCCACAGGAGAACCAGCCGTGATCTCCAGCGAGGATGGTGAGTGTCTGTGGTGTGGTGGCTGACCAGTGTGGGATCGACGTGGAGAAACAGGGAGGCAGAGACTTGAATGGACATTGTCCTGGTCCCTGGTCCTGGCTTAGGGACCTGGTCCTGGTTTTGATTCAGAGTCCTAGTCCTGGTTCAAGTCCAGGTCTTAGCTTACCATCCTGGTCCTGGTTCAGGGTTCTGGTCTTGGCTCAGGGTCTCGGTCTTGGTTCAGAGTGCTGGTCCTGGCTCAGGGACTTGTCACACTGCTAACTAATGCGCAATAAACAGCACATAAAATTGGAACATGGAGGCAAGAGACTGCAATGGACAAGGCAGAGAGACATAAAGGTTCATAAAGCTGAGGAAACCCCAGCTCAGGGTTAGTCTTGTTCGAAACTATTCAAGGCAAACTTACAATTTCTATTTAGATCACACATTTTTTGGTCACATAAGAGCCCCACAGAAATGTATGAGTCCACTGCTAATTGGTTGATGTGTTTGGCGAGAAAGATCATTTGCTCGACTAGATAAACAAATCCCAGGTTAATGGCCCCCCCCCCACCCTGTGTGCCGTTGTTTGATTGGTTGTTTGTGTGCCATTTGTAAAAGAGGTGCCCAATTTCGTACCGGAATGTCCCAACATCGTCCTGGGCGAGAGGGTGGACTGCTTCCCAGAATCTGGAGCGTCAATGGTAAGTTTAAGCGACGCATCCTTACATGCTGGGTGAGAAGGTGAAGGAGCGGAATGGGGCCCCTGGACCCCACAGGCCCTGACATGGCTAATGCCCCCTATGACTCTCTGCAGTACAAGTGTGCGCAGCGGGGGTGCTGCTGGCAGCCTCTGGACGACAGCAATGCCCCCTGGTGCTTCTTCCCAGCCAACCAGGGCTACGAGGTGATCAGCGAGGAGAAACCCACCGACTACAGTAGGCATCACGCCACCCCGCCCCTCCCGTCCCATGCGGACGTGCCGCACCCTCCGTTTCCAGATGAGAGGGACCTAGGGGGGTGGAAAATGTGGGGGATTATCCACGTTTGAAACAATAACCGTCAATAACCTGTGGAGTGGCACTCATAAGCAGCGGCCGGCCATGTGGCTGAGGGGTTCATTAGCGGATTACGGGAAGCGTGTCATTGTCACAAAGCCGTCAGCGCCGGTGGGCGCCGGCTGCCGATACGGGCCTTCTGGGGGCGTCTCAGTGCCTTTTCTTTTCCCTTTAAGAACGCGACATGGTTCTGAAGAGACTTGCGGCCCCGCCCATGTTCCAGAGCCACATCGAGGAGCTCGTCTGTCACGAGGAGATGCAGACGCCGAACCGATTCAGGTTCCGGGTCCGTTTGTCTGGGT
This sequence comes from Hippopotamyrus pictus, assembly GCA_026781145.1. Taxonomy (NCBI): domain Eukaryota; kingdom Metazoa; phylum Chordata; class Actinopteri; order Osteoglossiformes; family Mormyridae; genus Hippopotamyrus; species Hippopotamyrus pictus. Next base: position 1,807,260 of record JAODLC010000040.1, on the reverse strand, counting down.
GGGCCTACACAAATGTTCTGTCTGAGGCGTGTGGCGGAGGGCTTTCAGGTGAATGGAGACTGCCCAGGACCCTGTAACCAGGGCCAGTCAACGGTGTTGGTTGACATAGGCAGCTGCCTAGGGCGCCATCTTGTGTGGGGGTGCTGACCTAGAAAACTGCCAGTGTAACAGCGTGGTTATGCTTCCATGCATGGGGCATTGGCATGTCCATGAAACTGGGCATGGCTCTTATTGTGCTGCCTAGGCGGCATGTTAGTGGTGAATTGGCTGTTTAAACTCAAGCTGTTGGATCTTTATTGTGAGGTTGGTTCTTTACAACTAAGCTATCTCTGTGTGTAGGATAATGGTCTCTCTCTCTCTCTCCCTTCCTCCCCCCCAGATCACCGACAGCAAGAAGAAAAGGTTCGAGGTGCCCCATGAGCACGTGAAGCCACCCTCCAGTCCACCAGGGGGCGCCCTGAAGTATGAGGTGGAGCTGCTGAGGAAGCCCTTCGGCCTGAAGCTGCGTCGGGCCGATACCAAGAGAATCCTGTGAGCCACACGCCGGTGCCGCTCTGTCCGGCCGACCAGTCGGATCACGGAGCTGGCCGTCGCACTCCGCCATTGTCCCCGTGGGGGTGTCCCCAGCATGCCACACCGCACCACGAAAACGCCCAGGATTCATAGCAGAAACTAATATCATGTTCGACTAGTTCAACCGTCAAGAGCTTTTATTTACAATTAATTAATCTCATTACTATGCGCCCTGTATAAGAAAGGCATTTATTTCCCTGTTCTGTGTCTGTCACTGGCAGAGAGAGACAACATAATTACGGTTATGTCTCCCAGGGACAACTCAGTGGATCTCTGTCATTAGAGAAATCAATTAGTCCTCAAACGGAGTGAAGAATGCACTCTCCTCCACAATTAACCATTATTATAAAAACGGGGGGAAAAAGATAATGAGTCTTCATTAATTCTCTTTTTCCTCCCTTTGTGTTCGGTTTCAGCTGAAAGTGGTTCCGGATTAGGTGGGATTACCGGGTCAGGCAGCGGTAAACTTGCCCCGGTTGACAGACGCTCGCCACGTATGTTCATTTGCTCACTGCGGGGCGTACGTGTGACCTATCATTGCGTCGTCACGGGAACGTGATAAGCGTGATTAGATTCATGAAGGCTCATGTCCAAATCAGTCTCTCGTTCTGCAATTTACTGCCTCTTATAAAGCATTTCTATGGCAGCACCGCAATCTATCACTAATAAATAATGGCTGCTTTTATATTGAGGGGGGAGGGGGAGGTGGAAAGCCTTCTCCCTCCCTTACTTGCTGTTTTTTGATTTGGGTGGATGTCATCCATTTGCAGCCTTTGCGATTTCTGGGACACAGCGCCCCCCCATGTGTTGAGCTGGGCTTCCCGTCCGACTATGCAGGTTCGACACCACCATGGGCCCCCTGGTGTTTGCTGACCAGTACCTCCAGCTCTCCGCCCGGCTTCCTTCGCACAATATCTATGGGCTCGGGGAACACGTCCACCAGAGCTTCAAGCACGACACCAACTGGAAGACCTGGCCCATTTTCACCCGGGACTCCTTCCCCAATGGGGTGAGTGCCTGACCACGTTCCGCCTGACTTGAACCCCCAAACCAATCTTCACATGGGGTTCGATCTCCACCCCATCTCAATCTCTATTTATGTTGACTCTGGGGGTTGACCCCCCCAAACGGACTTGCTAACGTTAAAGAACAAAGAAAAAAATGATTCTGCTTACTAAAGGCATCCTGCCAATCCCGCTGGACCAGCTGCAAATCATAAAATGAAACCCAACAGTCTGAAAGGTGACTGGGAGGCAGGCTCAACCCAGAACCCCAAGCCGTCATGTGAATTTTCATGTTTTGCGCCTACAGGGGACCCACAATCTGTATGGACATTATCCTTTCTTCCTGTGTCTGGAGGACGAGAGCGGCCAGTCGTTTGGGGTTTTCCTCATGAACAGCAACGCAATGGGTATTTCTGGCCAGTTGTTCCTGAAAGAAGGCGTGAACATCTCCCACAAGCTGCTTTAGTACTTAAAGTTTTTTCCATGAGGAAAATTCCAGTTTGCAGATCATGGAGATCTTAGCTGATGCAGTTTGGTTACAAGGGAGAAGCTTCTTTTGTATTCTAAAATACGATGGCGTTGACGTTCCACCATAGCAGACTGTACCCCTCTGCCGACCTCCTCCCTCACCTAACGGTCTGGTTCTGACTCACACAGAGATCACTCTGCAGCCTGCCCCCGCCGTCACGTACCGGACAATCGGAGGTGTCCTGGACTTCTACATCCTGCTCGGGAACAGCCCTGAGGCAGTGGTCCAGGAGTTCTTGGAGGTGAGGACATACTGGTGGGGTTTTTTTAAAGAGTCAATGACATACTCTCCATCATTTTAATAATAACGCTACGCAGAATTAAAATGAAAGTATGGGGTCCATTCTTTGGCCCTCCTCATACAGGGCAAATGATATATGATTGTGTGGAAGTTTATTAAGTCACATTTGCATATTGGCAGCCTGGATCTAAGAATTAGCACGGGTTTTTGGAAAGGAGAGGTATGTTCACTTAAAGGATTCATTTTAATGGGGGTTCACTCACTCACCAGCGCCATCACCTGGCCAAAGCTTCTCTCCCCGCTATGTCTCAAGGAAGATGGTCCGGCAGAAATGTAAATTAGCTCAAAATAAGCTAGTGATTACTGATTAGTCTACTAGATCATGTCGTTCCATTAGAGTAGGCGTGTAAGAGCATTTCTCTGTACATGTGAAGAAGATGTGAGGATATATCTGAGTAGGGGTGCTGTTAGTCCTGACACTTTGCTTATTTATTTTTAAAGAGTAAAAGGCAGTTAAGTAAAGGCATCTCTTGGCAAAGCTGTAGGGGCAATCCAGAGCCCAAGTGTGAGGCATGCGGAAAGCTCTGGAAAGCAGCGGAGCGTGCAGGGACGCTGTCGGGGGAGCAAGGAACATGCCAGCGGTCTGCTGGGGCTGCAGCTGTTCCAGTTACCGCTCAGTTAGCATCTGGTTTAGTCCTGGTGTGCTGGGTCAGAGCAGTGCTGGGTTTAATTAGCGCAGGCTGAGGAAGAGATTCATGTCTCGTGATCTCAGGTCCCAGACGGGGGTTTCACTGCTGAAACCTGGAGCCGTCAATCTGACGGTGCCTAACCGCCATGGCCGTCTCTCTTCCAGCTCATCGGCCGGCCCATGATCCCACCCTACTGGTCTCTGGGATTCCAGCTGTCCCGCTGGGGCTACAGCAGCCTGGACGAGGTCAAGCAGACTGTGGAGAGGAACCGAGCCATTGGGCTGCCATACGTAAGTGCAGAGATGTCTGGATTCTTGGTGTCCTGGACCCAGTTCAGGGTGCTGGTCCCAGTTCATGGCTGTGGTCCTGGTCCTAGTTCAGCGTCCTGGACTTAGCTTACTGTTCTGATCCTGGCTCAAGGTTCTAGTCTTGGCTTAGGGTCCTGGTCTCGGTTCAGAGTGCTGGTCCTGGCTCAGGGACCTGTCACACCGCTACCTAATGCTCAATAAACAGCACTTATAAAAATAAAAATCCGTGTTGATCCTTGCTGCATGTGCGCTATCATATGTGCGCATCTGTGTCCTTCCAGGCAGAGTTATAGCGGCAAATAAGATGCCGCTCGCCTAAACACGGAGCAGAAATACAGCTGAAGGTGAAAGGGACCGTAAAACAAACTTAAAAATACATAAATGCTGAAGCGGAGCCAAAAGCCTCGGCGTAAATGTGAGGCATGTTTATTATTATGCTGCATGGCTTACGAAGTTCTGAGTCACACGTCTGAGGGGGGATGCTAATCAGTGTGAGAGGGGGAGAGCATCATTACTGAATGCCGGAGCATTCCGCACCGAGTAGCATTTGCTAGGACTTGGCAGAAATGCGTTTCCATCTGGTGAGTGCGGAGGCGGAGGCGTGTGGCGGTAACCGAACGGGCCGCGCGTGAGAAAGGCCATAACTTAATGAGTGAATTAGCTGCCTGTGTGTTGACATGAGTTTTTAATCTCCATCTTTGTTTTCGCCTCTCGACATTTCAGGACGTCCAGTTCACGGACATCGACTACATGGAGGAGAAGAAGGACTTCACGTATGACTTGGTGAAATTTAAGGACCTCCCGCAATTCGCTGATTATATGCACGCTGCCGGTCAGAAGTATGTGCTGATCCTGGTAGGTCCCTGGGGAAAACACAATCCTTAAATACTGGGGACAAGGTCATGGTGTTGACTCAGCTGATTCGAACTGAGAACTTTACTCAGTCGAACCAGGGCATTTTGCTGTTTCAGGTCCCCCTAAGGCTCATGACAGGAAGTAAAAAAAAAATTCTGCTCATTCTCTGAACACAAATGTCCTTTACACCCGGAGTGATAAAAGGTGGCGGGAACTAGACGGCAGGTAACATCTTATTCTGCGAGTAAAACCTGGTTCTGCCAGTAATGCCTGATTCTGTGCCTCAGGACCCAGCCATAGCCATCAGTCCCAGAGTGAACGGGCCATACGAATCCTATGATCGTGGGAATCAGAAGAAAGTCTGGGTGACAGAGGCCGATGGTGAAACACCCTTGGAGGGAGAGGTATGCAGGAAGGTGGGGGGTGACGGAGGGCCAAATAAATACCAGGCAAGGGGGAAGACGGGGGAGAGAAACTTACAAACTAGGACAATCACACATTGAATGGGTCTAGGTGATACAAAGCTGTATGTGAGCTACATGATTCCCAGTTCCCAAATTATTCCCAGTTATCCCCACATTCCCTGCTCCCACATTATTCCCAGTTATCCCCACATTCCTTGCTCCCACATTATTCCCAGGTATCCCCCCCACTCCCACATTATTCCCAGGTATCCCCCCCCCACTCCCACATTATTCCCAGGTATCTCCCCCCCCACTCCCACATTATTCCCAGGTCTCCCCCCCACTCCCACATTATTCCCAGGTCCCCCCCCACTCCCAGTTCCCACATTATTCCCAGGTATCCAGTCGTCCCAGGAGTGTGACTTTGATGCTGGAGATTTTAATCCCTCCATGATACTAGCATGATAAGAAGAGCTGCCATGGTTTACAGAGAGTTATAAATGACATTTTATGTATTTTATCAAAAATTTTCAAAACGTTAGTAATGCAATATCTCGCATTTGTATCTGATTTACAGCCCAAGAGCAAAATGGAAGTCAGGGCTGTAGCTTAGATACTTATGCTATTATATTGGTTCATGAGCTTGGAATGGTAGTGTTTTAACACACAAAACCTGCCTGGGAGTTATGTGGTTTGCTGACTGGCACAGCCAAACTTTACAGGCGCGTGTGAGTGGGCGGGGGATGGTGGGGGGGGGGGGGCTCCCTGCCTATTCCTTGGCCATTCATCGCGAATGCTGGCGGTAATTGTGTTTCGTAGGTCTAAAATAGAAGCTCATCAATATTCCCCGAACAGCGCCGTGCACCTTTTTACCAGCAAAGCTGGAAATTCTGAAACCAGAGCAGGAGATGATTTTGTATGTAAGGCATCAAACTGGAACAAAGTGTTATGAAATTCTGCCGCGGCTCATTTTCTCGGAGCAAAAAAAAAAAAGGGGGCCGTTTTCCGGATTATTCCTGGGCTAGGTGTTCCTCAAAGCCAGGGAAATGTTACTGTTAGGCGGGGGAGTTTTCCTTGACTCAAGCCAAGCATTTTCCTGTGGCCACCAAAATCTGCCCCCCTGTTGGCCAGTCATTACACAAGGAGGACCCCAAAGTGAATTTTTGAGTGGAGCCCCAGAAACAACAAACCCAGCCATTGGTATGTTAAGCATGTCTTCCATGCAGGAAGAAGTGACTTTTCAGTGTTTATACGGTGAGGTGGTACCAAACAGCTCCCAGATGAAGCTTCTGCTGTCTAATTGATACAACCTTAAGCTTTATTTACACTCCTGGCGTCCTGCAGGGAGGGGGGGGGGGGGGTGGTCTTTATCTGACGGTCACCGGGTTTGAGATGGGTGCCAAATGGATTTCATTTCCAAAGGTTTTTCTCAGATTCTATGGCATTAAATCATGTTTCATAACACATGTTACAATATCAAAGTGTGGAAAGTAATAGATCTGTCTTCCTCTCCTGCTAAGAGCGGCATTCCCACTACATAGTACATATATACATATATATAATTCATATTTTTCCTGTCCTTGGAACTTGAACTTGAAGGGAGGTAATTTCAGGATATTTAACCTTGTCCTCGGAGGAAGCGGGTGATCAATTCCGACATAATGAGAGACAGAGGGAGAGAGAACGAGTGAGACGCACTAAATGGAAACTAGACAATTAACCCTGACCTTGCAATTCAAAATGGAAGCATTGCTTTCCTGCCAACAAGCCATTCCTGATTCAGCCTATAAATTTACTCATCAGACAAATGGCAGATTTACATTGTGTGTGTGTGTGTGGATTAGGTTTATATTACATTGTGGGGACCAGGTCCCGACAAAGATCTGTGAATGTAATCAAAAATACCAAAAGTAAAAATGCCAAAAGTCACGTATTTTGTTTGGTTCGTTAAGGTTTGGACTAGGTTAGGGTTAAGGTTAGGGTTAGGTTGGGGTTAAGGTTCTTGTGTTGTGATTAGAGTTTTCCCCATAGAAATGATTGGAGAGTCCCCACAAAGATATGATTAAAAACCTGTGTTTGTGTGTGTGCGTGTGTGTGAGGAAGAAAACTAGAGGATTTTGAAATGACATAAACAGTGGACTGGGCGGGGTTAACCTTGAAATCTTGAACCTTGAAATCACTCTCTTACTGGAGGTTACTCAGACACCCCTGTCGGTTTCACGGTTAATAATTACTTATTACACATGTGATTACAAATTCCCCATCATTTCTGTTCTCTGTTCTTCTTTCACCTCTAGTGAGTCATCGTCATGATCTGTATGAAATTGCATTCTCACTTTCTCTCTCTCTCTCTCTCTCTCTCTCTCTCTCTCTCTCCTTCCGTCCCTGGTCCTTTGTCCTCTCCAGGTCTGGCCGGGACAAACTGTTTTCCCTGACTACACGAACCCGGCTTGCAAAGAATGGTGGATTGATGAGATACAGAGGTTCCACAAAGACGTGAAGCATGACGCGCTCTGGATTGTGAGTACTGAACACTAACCACACACACAGACACACACAAGCGCAAACACAAACACACACACACACACACACAGAAATATACGTGCAACAAGGAGGCTCACAGGATTTTACGATGCCCCTCTATCACATTAATCATAAGACATCTTCAAGGTCTTCAGCATGCTGTCTATTGCCAGTCGTAAATCACCTCCTTTAACAGAACTAACACGAGGCGTTTTCATGTGTGAAATTGTTTTTATCTCCACAATGATAGAGACCTCTCTCTGTTAATTTGATAAGGCATTAATTAAATCATACTGGGCTGTCTAAGTGGATGTCCGAAAGAGCGCCCCCTGTTGGTGTGTTTGTCACTGCTGAGAATTCCCCTTCTGTCTTTAAGGATATGAATGAAGTTTCCAACTTCCGGAAAGGTTCCATCAAGGGATGTGCTGTCAATGACTTAAACTACCCACCCTTCACCCCAAGTCAGTATCTAGCATTTCTGAGCATTTCTGACCACTCTTCACCCACCCAGTAAAAACCAGTAACCCACCCCCCACCCCCCCAAAAGATATCCTGGATAAGCTCATGTACAGCAAGACCCTGTGTATGGACTCACAACAGAGCTGGGGCAGCCACTACGACGTGCATAGCCTTTACGGATACGCCATGGTCCTCGCCACTGATGAGTACGTACTGTTCAGCTTCGGCACTCTTTTAATCGGTCGGGCCCAATAAGTGAGCAGCCGATCAGAGCAAAGCCACACGTGTAATCAGCAGTCTGCCGGGCAGTGTTATGAGCAGGTGTCTGTGAGCAGCATGACATCTGGGATCTGGAATAGAGTCCCGAAAATCAATCTAAGACGTGTGGGGTTGGGGAATCGATGACAATGCACCGAAATCAGACTTTGGGGGGGGAGGTTGTCCGCCTGCTTGCTTTAATTCCGCGGCGGGTCGGGCAGCCTCTGCAAGATGCTCTGTGACATATTAATCTCCTCGTTTCCAGCAAACTCTGTTTCTCAGTCTGTCTGTTCCAACCCCCTCTCTGTTTTATTGTCCCTGGTGGCCATTGCCCACCCCCTCAGGGCGATGAAGCAAGTGTTTAGGAGCAACAGGAGTCTGGTGTTCACCCGCTCCTCTTTCCCTGGGACGGGCAAGTTCTCGGGACACTGGCTGGGAGACAACGCCGCCACGTGGAATGACCTGAAGTGGGCCATCACTGGAATGCTGGAGTTTAATCTCTTTGGAATACCTTACGTGAGTTTCCTGCTGTACACCCTCTCCAAGATTATATCTTCCTGGGGGAAAACCTCTTCCAGAAAAGAAATTTGTGCCAAATCCTTAATTAAGTTAAAATAAGTGATGATTATTGACATAGAAACCAAGGATCTTGAGTTGTTACAGTTAGTATTAAGAGCATGGGTTTTGCACAACTTCAATTCAATTCAATTTATTCATATACAGCGCATTTCACAACACAGTTGTCCCAAAACGCTTTACATGGTTGTGTTGTGAAACATAAAACATAATTAGAGAGAGACAGATAATGGGAAAAGGAAGGACAGAAATTGAATAAAGAAAGCCAGAAGATAACGGAGGAGAGGAACCAAAACTCCCAAGTAGGGAGAAAAAAACCTGTGGGGGTCCAAGGTCACCTGGCTGCAGCTGGAGCACATGACTGCTGTAGCTCAGCATGTATTGGTTTGTGCTGACACTACAGAAGTTGTGGGTTCAAATCCCAGGGAACCCACACCAAGGAAGTTTATCCTTTCCCTCTGCTCTAAGTCTGGTTGACAGAAGGCATAGGGTCAACGTAATGTATGTGTTTGCACGCAGATCGGTGCCGATATCTGTGGTTTCTTCGACAATACCACAGAGGAGCTGTGTCGTCGGTGGATGCAGGTGGGGGCGTTCTACACCTTCAGCCGAAACCACAATGCTGAGAATTACAAGGTGGGGCGTCCCTTCTAGGCTCTGTGTGCCTCTCAGTAGGACGGGAGCTGAAACACTCTTCTCTTTAAACAATAACGTGTTTTTTTTTCCCTGCACTCAAACACCCTTGAGCCGCTGTTTGCAGTAATCAGCATTCCTAATTCCGGTGGCCGGGGCAGGCCCCTCGCCCCTCTACCCCAGAACAGTCAGCTAACAATAGCAGCTCTTCAAGCCAACAATAACAGTGCTTCAGATGACAATGAGATTTTTCAGCTGCACTGCCTTGCCCCACCTTGCACCGCCTTGCACCACCCCTCACCTTTGAGCCATTTTGTCTCTCGTCCATCAGCCTCAGGACCCGGCCGGGTTTGGTGCCAACTCCCTGCTGGTGAACACCTCCAAGCATTACCTGAACATCCGCTACACGCTGCTGCCTTATCTCTACACGCTCTTCTACCATGCCCATGTCACCGGTGACACCGTCATACGCCCTGTGATGCACGAGTGAGTCGGCCTCTCTCGCTAGACACCCTAGTCAGGCGAGCTGAACCCCCCCCCCAACCCACTATGACTCTCCCTCCCTCACTCCACCCTCCAGGTTCTACTCAGATAGCGTCACCTGGACTGTGGACCGGCAGTTCCTGTGGGGGTCCGATTTGCTCATCACGCCGGTTTTGGAGCCTGTAGGTATTCTCTATGACACTCATACATAACAGGGGCATCTTTTTACCTGGTGAGTGTTACTGGGGCCTTTTTGGCTTTGAAACATGTATGATTGATCACCCCAAACATACTGATGTGTGTGTTTGGATGGTTTGTCTGTGATCAGAAGGTTGTCAGTTCAAATCCCATGGTCTGGTGAATGATGTTACTGTTGGGCCCCTGAGCAAGGCCCTTAACCCCCAATCGCTCCAGGGATTGTCTCACCCTGCTTTAAAAAATGTTTCTCTCTTTGGATAAACACATCTGATAATTTAGTAAAATGTAGTTGTTTATTCAGAAATGGGATAAAGTATGATGGAGACATAGACAGGGAATGGTGACCTTTGTAACGACATTTATATTTTTAAAAGTACAATAGTTATGCTTGGTCTCCTGAGGACTTGGGGCAGAGGGGCATGTTTCGGATTTGCTGTCTACAGCCTACCCACCACCATTGTCAGAATTGTGATTCCTGACATAAGGAGATCGTTCCCTCGAGTAACTAACGACCATGACAATTCGCAGGCAAGGTCATGTGACGTATGGCTGCAATTTGTCTCCAGATCTGCACATTCCAGACATTTCTTATGCTCGCATACATTCACGTGCAAGGAGACACATATAAATCTATCGTCTCATGGGAAGAATAACCTTGTATTTTTTAATAGAGAGACAACTTGTGCCGCTGCCTCTTTATGTAGTTGACACTAGAGCAGTGGTTCTCAGCCAATCAGAAGATACCAGATTGTTCTACCTATTGGCTCTCGCTTCTCTGCTGAGATTTGATTGGCCTCCGCTGGGACAGATATGTTAGATGGGTAGTATTTGCCTCTTTCTTTAAAAAAAAAAAAAAACTTTTTTTTTTTTTTTTTAATGGGAGCACTGACCTCATTATGGAGAAATTATAAGAGAAGATAAAACTGAAGTCATATTAAAGTGGGTGATTAATTGCTAATTTACCATGGTTTCATGCATGGTTTAAAAAAAAAAAGGCGAATGATTTGCATGCAGACCATCAGAGCATCATGTGCAGAGATATATTTATAGTAAAGCGTTTATTGAGTTTGTAATTCAACAGGAGAGCCCCCTAGGAGATCCATCTGTGAGTGGAAAACTCAAGAGATGGAACGTTCCGGAAGCGCCCACGTTGGATGTTCGCTAGCATCTATTTGATTCATTATATCAACATATTAAGGATCTCCAAAGTCATGTGACACTTTCCATGGCTCTTCTCAAGACTCCATAGCTCTCCTAATGGTGTTAGCTTACGGCAGCTAAACTGAAACCTTGAGGGCATGAAAAAAAGCCTTCACAGCCTTGATCTTCTAACAGAAGACAGGCCAGGGACACGTGCAAACGCCTGGCGCCTTCGTTTCTGCATCCTCCTCCTTCTGGTGTTTACAAACAGGGTCCTGGCAAAAGCTGCCCTCATCCATATTCACTTCATTAGTTTCTAAAGTGGGCTTTTGTGGCCATCAAAGGCAGCCTCACGTGCAGTCGCCTTGTCCTCACTCACCTTCCAGATTCCCAATTAGAAGTGTTTTTTAGCTGAAGGCTCTTCTTGAGGAAAACATAGAAATGGCAGCAAAGTACTGTAGCACCGTTCTCATTCTTCAGCCGTCTTGCAGTCTGTACTGAAAGGTGGATCTTGTAAATAGTCTGTTCTGTCTAGGTCATACATTCGAGTTGCTGAATGTTTAATTGACCATGTGCAGCAAAAGGTTTGATTTCTTCGGGCACAGCTAAAGCAATGAATAACCAACAGAATATGCATTTAAAATACATATATAAATCATAGACACTATAGGTGCAAATAAAGTTTGAGCTGTTGTGTGTTTCTTGCGATGGATCATGATGGTGGACTTGTGAGTCCTTGATGTCCACGAGCAGCACCTCAGTGAGGCTTGGCGAAAGAGAGACCCCAGAGGGCCTGGATTTTCCAGATAGTTAGGCAGGTCGTTTTAGGGGTGAGTTATCCAAGCAAGTCCTTGAGGGTCACTTATTCTCTACTTTGACTGGCTTCCCACTGGTCACATCATTGGTTCCCATTAGCTTAGCCTGCGCAAAAACTGACAGCACGAAACAGTACCAGCCACTCTGGTTCTGTTTCTGGGATCCGCGCCACAGCATCGGGACCGCAGCTCTCCATCGCTTTCCCTGGCTTCCAGGCGTCGCTCTGTGCCTGGGGCTCCAGCCCCATCGCTGGTGCATGTTCCTGGTCGTCCACTTGGGCTTAGTTGCCAAAACCACATGTGAGACGTCAGTCTGGAATGTCTTAGACGATATTACATCAGGGACGTAGAGTGAGTGTTTTTTTTTTTTTCTGTGATTAGCAGGAAAAATTCTACTCAGAAGAGCTTTCCGAGTGGAACGTCAAGATTCTGAGCCGGTAGCTTTTATCCCATATAAATAATTTTACTTGGATTTGAGTGGAGGTCTTAACCGTGGCCCGCCTGGTATGGAATTCTGCTGTTTTAATGAGAGGATCTTGTCTAGTTATTCCGTTTCTGTGTTCTGAAAGACGGTCTCCCCCGTGTCCACGCTGCTGCAGTGAAGAACTGAAACACCCTTGCATAATTCATAAGAGCCCAGGTCTTGTGTCTCCTCAGCTCCTTAATGATGGATATGTGTAACACACATTAAATGCTGAAGAACTCCTGACAGCTTCAGAGGTGTCTTAAGAGAAGCTTGAGTCTGTGGGTGGGGGGTGGCAATTAGTTTGTTAATTGGGCGGTGCCTTGATAACATCAAGAGACATCAGAAAGATGGTCAAGGTTAATAGGGAGGTTACTGACCCCCCCCAAAGCGGGTGTGGAGAGTTATGCTGGCATTTGGCTGTCAGGTGATAGGGTTCAGCTTTGGCCTGGTCTGGGTATGACCATGTTGCTCTTTTCTCAGGGTGTGGAAACAGTCAATGCCTACATCCCAGATGCTGTGTGGTACGACTATGATACGGTAAGCTTAGCTCTTTAATGAGCACTCACTCTGAAACGTGCATGTTTAAAAAATGAGTGAAAAAAATGGTTATGCACCCTTACAAAAAAAGAAGAGCTCGGGAACTGGGTAAGAAATTCCACATGAATAAGCAAAAATGACCATCCATCTCCGCCATGTTTTGTTAAGCACTGGCACGCCTCCGGAATGTTCCTGTGCTCCAGTGCATTCTGGGTAGTCCGCACTGTCCTGAAAACATTATTACATGATAGGGAATGCTGGCCTGTTTTTGTATGTAGGAAGAAGCAGAGGCAGAAGTGGGGTTTTGGGGGTGGGGTGCGGTGGGGTGCGGTGGGGTGCGGTGGGGTGGGGGGGACCTTGGAGGGTGCGGCCCAAGAATGCCAAGTTGGAGACGCCACGAAGGCGGAGCGCGGGGATAGAAAAAGAAACACGAAAAGAGAGAAAAACATTCATAATGAATGAGTCCTGCTCACTTTGAGCCCCCTTGGGGGATTGATGGAGAATTAATTGCTGCGGACTAAATATTTTAGCTGAGTAACATCTGAAGGCTTTTTAGAGTGGGCATTCCTGTGCAGACCCAGCCATTTCACTAACTCACATGCAGTGCGGGGGGGCTGGTGTAACTGACACGGCCCCATGCTTTTATTATTATTATTATCAATATAATTCTTCACCTGAATTAAAGACCTTTTATACCAGGGGTCTCAAACGCCAGTCCTGAAGGGCCGGAGCCCTACACAGTTTTTGGTTCACCCTCATTTAACACACCTGATTCAACTCCTTGTGCTAATTACCACACAGCTCTTGAGCTGGATCATTTGTGGTAGAACAGGGAAAGAACTAAGCTACACAGGGCTCCAGTCCCCCAGGACTGCAGTTTGAGACCCCTGTTTTATGCACTCCATATGGAGAGTATGGTTTGCTATCGTTAAGCTGCCCTGAGTCGCTGTGATAACCCTTACCACTTCTGAGTATTTGTCCATGTGTTTTTTAAAGAAGAACGGGGTATTAGGTCATTGCCCAAAAGTCAGGGCCGGTTCAGGGTTAGGTTTTGGTTCAGCTGGGATAGGAATGAGGCCCAGACCATGACTCTGATCCAGCATGCCTCCCCAGTCACATGATGCAGCTTCCCCTCAAACTTCTTTCTCCACCAATCAGGAGGAGAGGTTTCCCTTCCGCAAGCAGCACGTCAACATGAACCTCCCGGCGGATAAGCTGGGCCTGCATATTCGAGGCGGGGCCATTCTACCAACACAGAGGCCTGCAGTGACCACCGTCTACAGGTAGGAGGCGTCCCCCCTCCCCAGAGCATACTTACTGTGACCCCCACTCATGGCAATTTTACTTACACAAAAATGGGAAATGATTGATTCAGGGAGATAACCAATCAGATTGTAGAGGAGGGGAGCCCAAGCAGCTAGAGGAGGTGAGACCAACCAATCAGATGTCTTTGTCCTCTAGTTTCTTGGACCCACCTCCTCTACAGTCTGATTGGTTATCGCTCTGAGCCAAACATTTTTAATACTACCCTCAGAACATTTTTGTGTAAGTAATGCTCCCCCAAGCGTAGCCCCCACATCAGTGCTAATACACAGCAACCACACCTTATATGTCTGAATAGTTCTGTATAGGTTTAAAAACATTTCTTAAGCACACAGCAAAAGAAGCTCCTAAACTGAAAGTCATCAGAGTCACTACACCACCTTCTCTACTAACATTTTACAGCAGGGAGTAAATTCCACACCATTCTTTAACGTTACCTCCACATTAGGAAAAAGAAACACAGACAAGTAAAAATCAGTGCAGTAAATGCCATATTGATTCCACATGAAGTTTCTGCTAGTGAATTTATGAAGCCTGCATATCTACTCTGTCAAACCCCAACTTTTTCCATTTCATTATTATTTTATTTTATTTTTATTTTTTTATTGTATATGCATATTTCTGGTGCATGCTGGTTCAGCTACACTCATGAGACAGATTGCTCAAAAAATATACACATACACAAATTAAGAGACCACAGCAAAATGTCCAGTTTCAGTCATTTCTCAGTTTATGCATATGTGCCTGTGTAAAATGTACATGTACATGTAACTCCAGCCTGGCTCTTCCCTGATTCTCATTGATGAAGGGCTTCTTCCTTGCTTTTTGCGTCTTCAGTCCTGCTTCTTGGAGCCTGTTACGAACTGTCCTAGCAGTGCACTTCACGCCACTTAATGTTTCCCATTCTTTTTGAAGGTCACTTAAGGTCATTCTTCGATTTATGAGGCACTGCTGAATAGGTTGATGGCCATCTTTGGCATTAGAAAGTTCCTTCTGCCCTCTACCTGCCTGGTTTCTGGTCATTCCCAGTGTCTCCTGCTTCACTTTGTTCTTGTGTACTGCTGTCTTAGAAACTTTGAGCCTGGAAGCAGCCTGCTGCTCAGTATAGCCTTCTGCCAGCTGAATCAATATTAAACCAGGTCTATATTCACACGATTAAACCAGTGGTCTCTTAATTTTTTTCCAGTGCTGTGTGTATATATACATTGCCCTATTGTGAGTGTGTTGCGGGGAGTGATCCTGTGTCTTCCCAGTCGGCAGAACCCCATGGGTCTCCTCATCGCCCTGGACGACGGCATGCAAGCCTCAGGGCAACTCTTCTGGGATGACGGAGACTCCAGGGGTAACCAGCAGCTTCTTTTGTCTACCTGTCCATTGTTATCTATGTGACATGTGCATTTCTGGGGGTAATGTGGGGGGGGCACTTTGCCAGTGGTCAGAAGGTTGCTGGTTCAAATCGGCAGAGTCGGCATAGTGATTGCCCCAAGGATACTGTCTGACCCTACAAAAAATGCACGTTGCTTTGGATGAAAGCATCCGATTAATAAATAACTATAAATAAAATGTCAAACAGTGTAGCTCTAACAAATGTTTTGTCTGTATTTTGTGAGTGCTGTGTTTTCCTGGGGGTGGGTGTGAGTGTGGCCGTGTTTGGCTGTTTTGGTGGGACAATCTTGTAAGGTCCCATAAGGTTAATTACAATAAAATGGGAGTCAAATACAGCTGCATATAAAACGTGAGTGAAAGGCTGCCGCCCATCAATTATGCTTCCAGGAGGGTCCGATGTGGGGCACTGCAGCTGAGATTAGTGATGTGATAACTCCAAGCGTGAGGAGCAGTTAATCTGCCTTATTAAGAATAAAAGTTCCTGATTAGTGATGTTCCCACAGCTCAGCAGTTTGGCGTCTGACCTCAGAGGCAGGTGATACGCCATATTAGCTCAGAGCGAAACGAGAAATAAAGTTTGCTTGCTTCTGTCTTTGTCAGGTTGTTTACTTCAGCATGAGGCTGTTTCACTGACTTTTTACACCGTCGTCGCCTCCTCAGAAGTCCACCGAGCCTTTTCTCTTTGGCTTCCTGTGTCTAATAAAAATTTCCCCCACTCTTTGTCATCATTTGATTTGCAGATACGGTGGAATCTGGAGACTATATCCACTATCAGTTCTCAGTGGCTAATGTAAGTATTACATATTGTTAATGGAATACCTGAGCATGTTGAATTGTTACTGTCATGTGGTGTCATCATATTTCTCCCTCTGTTGTGCGTGTGTGTGTGTGTGTGCACATGCGTGTGTGTGTGTGTGTGTGCGTGCGTGCGTGCACACCTGTTATCCTTCAGAATGTGTTGACCATGACGGTCCTATGGAATGGATACACTGATCCCAACAACTTGAAGTTTGAGGACATCACTGTCTTGGGGGTGACGAAAAGTCCCGGCACCCTGGAGGTGACCCACGGGGACATAACCAGCAATGTGCCAGCTGAGAACGTTCGTTATGATGCTGTCAAGAGTGTAAGCATCTGCCACCAAGCTCCCCAAGAAATTACTCCCCAGTTCCTCAAATCTAGTGTCTCTGCTTCTGTCTCTGTGCCGTCGCACTCAACGCGTACCGAACACACTGAACCCACACACACAGGTGCTGTACGTGAAAAACCTCACTCTGGAGCTGGGACAAAACTACACGGTGAAGTGGAACACACTCCCCCTGGTGGAGAGGTTCGACTGTCACCCTGATGACAACTCCAATGAGGCAAACTGTAAGGCCAGGGGCTGCATCTGGGAGGTGAGTGGGAACCCAAACCATGGAAGCCTGCCCTTGCCATAGGCACCCGACTTTTCACCCAAGCACTGAATTAAGCTACTTAGTGTTACTCAAAGAGTTCATCCAGTTGAGGTGGACTAGGTTTCTCAATGTTACTCAAAGACCATATCATGCTGGGGTACATTGGGTTTCTCAATGTTACTCAAAGACCATACCATGTTGGGGTACATTGGGTTACTCAATGTTACTCAAAGACCATACCATGTTGGGGTACATTGGGTTACTCAATGTTACTTAAAAAGCACATCCTCTTTATATTTAGCCAACCAACACTACTCGCGTTCCTTGGTGCTTCTACCCCGCGGACTACGGCTACTCTCTGCTCAAAGCTGAGAACGACACCACCGGCTGGAGGGTGGAAATCCAACGTGACCCCAAGCTGCAAAGCCGGCAACCAGGATCCCCTGACATTGACAAACTTAGAGTGGATATTAACTACCGGAGTGGTGCCATGCTGCAATTTAAGGTTTCGTATTTCTATAGTTTTCTAGTAAACATACACAAGACTCCATATTAGTGCCTCAGTCCTGGTTGCAAAGGCACGCTTGCTAATAGTTAACTTCGTGGCTGCATTAGACTTCAGGAAACCAGCTCTTCTTATCATCCATCTATAGATCTATGACCCTGTTAAGAAGCGCTTTGAGGTGCCGGTTCCGCTTGACATACCGCCCACACCTGAGATCGATGCCAACAAGAGACTGTACGAAGTGAACGTAGCACAGCAACCCTTCGGGATCAAGGTCACCCGGAAGAGCACAGGAACTGTGATGTGAGTTGTGACACACCAGGTTGTCACAATGTCTATTAGCAAGTGAGAGTGAATAAGTGAGGTGGCCAGCAGCTTCTAGCGACTGAGAAGGTTGGGTTGGGTTAATCTGCTGTCCCATTTTCCCATTCACAGATGGGACTCCAGTCTCCCTGGATTCACCTTCTCTGACCTCTTCATTCAGATCTCCACACGCCTTCCGTCCAAATATATCTATGGCTTTGGAGAGACCGAGCACACCAGCTATCTTCATGACCTCAACTGGAACACTTGGGGCATGTTCTCCAAAGACCAGCCACCTGGGGTATGCTTCTATTCACCCTACATTTTGACTCCTTCTTATCCATTCAAACCCTATATCCTTCAAATCATTCCTTCAGGTCTCTGAAGTCCCCTCCTTGCTCTCTGGCACTTCTTTCATTCCTCTTCCAGAATAATGTGTCCCTTGAGCCATTCACCACGACCCCCTCCTCTTCCCATCCTCACGTCACACGCTATACAGCTCAAATAGCGTTTTCCGTTGTGTCTTCGCATAATCCTATGTCCGCTTTCCATAATCCTCCCATTACACTCCCACCTCACCAGTTCCTCGAGAGCCTTAAATCCGGTTCTGCTCTGTGTCTTCTCACCAGGCCATGTGACCATGCTCACTTACAGAGCTATTTTTATGTTAAAGAAACACACACATGGTTCAATAGGAAACAATTCAAAAGACCTCCAAAAAAAAAAAAGTTTAAAAAATGAAATGGGGCATGGGGCATATGTGAGGAGGTTGAACTTTAAACTGTCCTGAACCACAGGGGTCCTGGGAAGGTCTGCTTCTCCTCATGTGGAGTGTGAAGCTCCCTGAAGAGTGCCATCCAAAGTGTACTGTCAGTAGATGTCACCTCCCATCAGTACACAAGCTCCTGACCGTCTTCCTCCAACTCAAAGACCTTTTTCCTGATCCTCACCCCTCCCATAAGTCATGTGTTAACGCTTCCATTTGTCAGGAGAAAACAGAGAAGGCCTTCAGTACTGAAACTCATAGCCCCCCATGGTTTTCTCCCTTCTTTCTTCTCCCCAAACTTACAGTACAAGGTGAACTCCTATGGCGTGCACCCATTCTACATGGGGTTGGAGAACACGAGCGATGCACATGGGGTTCTCCTGCTCAACAGCAATGCTATGGGTGAGCCCCCGCCCCATCCCCTCACTCTCCTTCCATTCTAGCAGTTGTCTTGTGGAGAGGAGATCTCTGTAGAAGGACTTCTACAAGCAAGCTGTTCCTATCTCCATGGCTCATATCATTCTGAATGATGTTATATCTGCACTGTATTTGATGCTGACGTCTGTACTGATGTGAATTAGCCCTGACAGCCTTTCTTTCGTCCATATGTGCCTTCACATCAGATGTCACCCTTCAGCCGACGCCCGCGCTAACGTACCGCACCGTCGGCGGCATCTTGGACTTCTTCATGGTCTTCGGTCCTACACCAGAGATGGTGGTGCAGCAGTACACAGCAGTAAGCACCCACTTTCACCTATGTGTGTGTGCCTGTGCATGTGTGGAAGCTACCAGCCAGGTCATGCTAAGATGAGCCTTGACACTCCATTTGCAGCGTTAGTATTTTGTAGTATTTTTAGAGAGGACAAAACATGGATGAGATCTAGCTCTGTCAAAGCCTAATGGCATGGCTCTTTCCAAGCATCCTGAGACCGGTCCCACAACAAATTGGATATCTGGGGTCCTGCCATGGATAGCAATGGGCTGGATGGATCTTTGGACTCACAGGCTGTCTCATTTGTCTTTTTTCATTTTTCAACAGTTGATTGGCCGTCCAGTTCTTCCAGCCTATTGGTCACTTGGATTCCAGCTCTGTCGCTATGGATACGAAAATACAACTGAGATTGAGAACCTATACAATGAGATGCTGGATGCTGGCATTCCCTATGTAAGCACCTGGCACTTTATGTCTGTAACTGGGTACTAAATGTAAATGGATATCCAGGACTGATACCAATACCAATCTCCTTCAGGATGTCCAGTATGCAGATATTGACTACATGGAGAGGCAAATGGACTTCACTCTGAGTAAAGACTTCAAGGATCTACCTGCTCTCGTGGACCGCATGAGAAAAGATGGCATGAAGTTCATCCCTATCCTGGTAGGTGCCCAGGCTTACCTTGAAAGCATTGATATTTTCCATTGCCTGGAAGAAACTACAGCAGTCAGCCTCAGCACATTTGTGTTTTCCTTTACGGCATATCATAGTTAAGCTGCAGGCTTTCCATCATTTGCTCACAAGCCATTCTGTTTATCTAACTGAGAATCCCAGCACCCTCTACCTTCTATGGCCTGAACATGTCACTGGACCATTTCACAGATCCGTAAATGGCTTGTTTTCTTTAGGACCCTGCCATTGCGGGTAATGAGACGTTCTACCCCTCCTTCACCCGTGGAGTAGAGGGAAACGTTTTCATCAAATGGCCTGACAGTGACGAGCTCATGTGGGGAAAGGTAAACTCAACCGAGAAATGATCGACATACTTATAAAATGATAAATAATAATAATAACCAGGGAAATTACATTCTAGGTGTGGCCTGACCTCCCCAATGTCACAGTCAATGAGTCTTTGGATTGGGATACTCAAGTGGAGGTATAGTGTCTCACTTCTACCATCATACATAATACTCGCCTTTCGCTTCAGAGTCTTCTGAAACAGAAGCATCTCCCCCCGGTTTGTCTCCACAGCTGTACAGGGCATACACCGCCTTCCCAGACTTCTTCCGCACCCAAACAATCGAATGGTGGCACAGAGAGATCGATGAGTACTACAACAATACCTTGAAGTTCGACGGCTTGTGGATCGTAGGTGTTCCTCGGGCTCTTTCTCCAGCTCGTGCTGCGTTCCTGGCCTACGTGACTCATTTGTGTGCATGAGGATGCTTTTAATTATAATGAAATATCTATTTACGCACCCAATTCCAAATCAAAGATGACAAAAATAGCTCCGTGCATTCATTACATTGTTAGCGGTGGCGTATAGCGAACAAGATTATGGGAACGACCGAACACATAAGCCAGGTCACAGAATGAGCTTCAAGCTGACATTCCAGCAGAATTACAGAGCAACCTTTCATTTCCTTTGAAGGACATGAATGAGCCAGTGAGCTTCGTCCATGGGACAGTGGGTGGAAAATGTCCAGGACCTGTGATGTACGACAATCCGCCCTATATGCCAGGTAAGGACACGCTTTCGGACCCCCGTCGCACCCACCGCCGTTTGTTTCTGCAGCTCTCTGGGAAATTTTGCTCCTCAGAAAGATGTTTTATTTCTCCTGGGAAGTGGAAATTTCATTTTTATCTTAGTAATATGAAATACCTCTGTTTCAATGGGGGATTCATAAAATTATTGCTGACCAGAGCAAGTGGAGGGGATGAGTGGGAAGAATTTAAACCATGTTTCATAAAAAAGTACCTTAATAAAGAAATTCATTATTTATATCCTGCCTTTGAATTTGTCAAATATTTGCAGGCTAGCTGAAGGCATAGGATAGGCTACCTACTGAGACCTTTGCAATCTTGCCCTGAGGTGTTCATAGTTTGGCTAAAATAAGACAAATGTAAGAGCCTGCAGATATGTATCTTTTAGATCTAACATGCCTTCTGTGAGATACCCAGATCCTGATTTCTCAGGATAAATATTTGTGATTTTGGTTTTTATTGGGGAGACATCAAACTAGCAAGGCAGAGCTACAACTTGAAAAATAGTCTTAAACTTTTACGATCCACTGGCATGCGACTAATTTACGACACGCTTCCATGCCATATCTCTCAGCCCTGGAGTCGAAACACATGGGCCTCAACCACAAGACCCTGTGCATGAACAGTGTGCAACATCTGCCTGATGGCACACCTGTCAAACACTATGATGTTCACAGTCTCTATGGATGGTCCCAGGCAAAACCCACTTATGAGTGAGTACAGGCTGATTACACAGTTATTTCTACCCAGTGCTATGTAGAGCTGTCTGTATGACTACCAAGTGCTATGTAGTGCTGTCTGTATGACTACCAAGTGCTATGTAGAGCTGTCTGTATGACTACCAAGTGCTATGTAGAGCTGTCTGTATGACTACCCAGTGCTATGTAGGGCTGTCTGTATGACTACCCAGTGCTACGTAGAGCTGTCTGTATGACTACCCAGTGCTACGTAGAGCTGTATTTATGACTACCCAGTGCTATGTAGAGCTGTCTGTATGACTACTCAGTGCTATGTAGAGCTGTATGTATGACTACCCAGTGCTACGTAGTTGTCTGTATGACTACTCAGTGCTATGTAGAGCTGTATGTATGACTACCCAGTGCTACGTAGAGTTGTCTGTATGACTACCCAGTGCTATGTAGAGCTGTATGTATGACTACCCAGTGCTACGTAGATCTGTCTGTATGACTACCCAATGCTATGTAGAGCTGTCTGTATGACTACCAAGTGCTACAGTATGAGTACGCAGAGCTATCGCTATTGTTACTAAGTGTTATATATGAAAAGATACTGCTACCAAGTGCTATGAATACATGGATATATTGTTATCGCTTCCAAGCATTGTTAATTCATAGAATTCATAGAAGAGTGTTTTGAGTATTTAGAGCAATTGTTATCACTACTGTTTTTTGCTTATAATCAACCAAATCTTACTTTTGTATTATTTTCTTCTCTTATCAGTGCCTTGTTGAACATCACGAAAAAGAGAGGGGTGGTGATCTCCCGGTCCACCTATCCCTCCAGTGGGAAATGGGTGGGCCACTGGTTAGGAGACAACACCGCCAGCTGGGACCAGCTCTACAAGTCGGTCATTGGTAGGTGGAGATGTGACATGGGGACATCTCACCGACCATGTCGTTTTTGTTTATTGGCTTCCCATTCACGTTCATTTTCGTCATGCTACACCACTCACTTAAAAAGAGAATGTTTCGCGATCAGAATGTTGAAGCACTGTCATTATTTTTTCAGACATACCCCTACCCATGTATCCCTACCCATGATGCTTTTCTCCTTTTTTCCACCACCCAGGCATGCTGGAGTTCAGTTTGTTTGGCATCTCATATGTAAGCTCTGTTTCAATTACTGTCTCCAACAATCAACCGATTGCAGTGCATCATTGAATCATGTGATTGATAAAATGAAACGGCTGCTCTTGTAGACTGGAGCAGACATCTGCGGCTTCTTCAGGGAAGCCGAGTATGAGATGTGTCTCCGCTGGATGGCGCTGGGTGCTTTCTACCCATACTCTCGCAACCACAACGGCAAGGGCAACCCAGTGAGTTTTAACAGCCCCACCTTCCTGGTGGCGTGTGAATCTTGTCCTGTACATACAGCTATCCTTTGTCTTCATCTCTACCATATGGCTCAACCCAGTGCAATGGCTTGTGGGTCAGACCGTGAGGTCAGTGTCTGGCTCTGTGGGTTAGGATACTGTGAATCAGAAGGTCGCTGGTTCAAATCCCAGGGTCGGTGATGCAGTTTGACTGTTGGGCCCTTAAACAAAGCCCTTAACCCCCAGTCTCTCCAGAGACTGCGTGACACTGTTTTCTCAAACAAATATACATCACTTTCGATGAAAATTCCCTGCTAAATGCATAAAATGTAAGAAGGAGAGAGATTATAGCAAGTTTAAGCAGAGTAATCCTGCTACTCCACGCCTGTTGGTTGCCAGGTATTTGTTTAAAATTTGACCTTTGAGGATTGTCGGGACACATCTAAAATCCAATAAGCACAACAGCGGGGATCGATGCAGCGTTACTAAATTTCCTCGTTGAAATACGACATGACCACATTGCTGAAGGGAGGTGCATGCAAAATTGAATTCTCAAGGTTACCCCCCCACACACACCTCTCCCCCCATTCGCTTCCAATAAAACCATAATGGCTTGCAAATAGATGTTTAAACTGCGGGAAAATGAAGCGAATGTTTAGCCGTAAGACGGCGGCGGTGTTGCCCGAGGCTGGAGGAGAGAGGTTCGGGGTCACTTACAAACATGGCTCGCTTGCTGTTTATTTCTGACATGTTCGACTAGCCCGGGAGCGACGAGAGAGGGGAGGGACGCAGAGGGAACAAGCTAGAGGTCAGAGCCAGAAGCCAGGACAGTGTCCACTCATTAATGAGGCCCTTTGATTTCTGTTTACCCCCAGCACCCTGAGCTAGAGTGCCGCCATTTCCCCTATGCTCGCGTTCCGGTGCATACGATTGGTTTAGTACGGGGACATGGGGAGTCCAAGCGACCTGGAGGGGGACCGGGAGTGAGGTGATGGGTGTGGGAGAGGATATGGGGGGAGAAGGCGGAGAGGCTGGGCTCGCTTATGCCGCGGTGTGGTGGCCTGGTGCTCTGGAAGTAATCTGCGCATACGGCACAATTGCAATAACTTGTGATAATTGTCGGCCCTGCAGGGGTGCTGTAAAGGAGAGGGAGGGTTAGGGTGATTGAAGGACAGAAATTTGGAACATAATTGTATTGATCTGGGTTGGGGCCCCAGTATGATATACTGTCATGGGGCCCAAAATCTTTAGCGTTATTTTTACATAGTTTGTCTCTTTATAACCATATATATTTACTTCATATTTGAATCGCACCAGCTTTGGAAATCACCAACATAATCTTGCTGTGTGGTACACAATGACAGTATAACCTTTGGATCTTGAATAGTATCACAATGAGGTCACTGCCATGGAACCAGAAATGCGGTATTCCTCCGGAACTTGTGGAATGTTCCGGAACCATTTTCAAGACTATTGTTTGGGGAGATGTGTATGCAGGTCGCAGACTCAGCGCCTGGGGGCGTTTTAAGTTTTCCAAAGTGCACCCCCTCTTTTAAAAGTGCGGTGCTTTAAGTGGAACAGGCATACGCACACACACACACACACACACACACACACACACCCCGTCTTTGACATACTTCCTCATTCCTGCTGCCCAGCATCGATCGCTGGGACCGCTGTTAATTTCAGCGCAGTATTGATATCTGAAGGCAAATGGAGGCTTTCAAAGGTCTCCGTGACTCCAGTCAAAGAGCGTGAAAAGGGTTTTCTCTGCTGGAGCCCACGAAGAATAAAAAAGGCACATAAAAAAGGAGAACAAAAACCTCGGAAAGATCTTAGTACAATTTTCAACTTTGCTTTTTATTTTTAACAAAGAAGTGAGGAAATCGTTTATATGTCAAAGTTTATACAGTGTGAGTAATAATAATGCTAATCAGAAAATATGTAGTCTTATAGCTTAAATAATAATACTTGGTGCATACAGTATACAGAGCAGAACAGGAGATATCAAAGAACAACTTAAACTCTTGGTGATCAGATGTTTATTGCAGTGCAAAGGTGATGTTTTAATCGCTTGGTGTGTCGTTTACACGCTTGCTGCTCAGTCTGGTCCCGTGGCTCCTCTGTGGTCTGCCTACTGAAGCCCTGTTCCTGATTTTGAGGGATCTATGGAACCATAGCTCGCTGTGGGAAAAAGTGGCCAACAGAAACATTTCCTGTGTGATAGTACTTAGTGAGGGATGGCAGAGGAACACTGTAGTTTACCGTCTGTCAGTGCTGTTTCGGAGGGCCGTGAATGTCACGGAATGCCAGTGAAGGTGACGCCGAGCCTGTCTGTGTCATTTACAGAGGCAGGACCCAGTGGCTTGGAATGCCAGTTTTTCCAATTCCTCACGTCGCATCCTGACGATCCGCTACACGCTTCTGCCCTATCTGTACACGCTGATGTTCGAGGCTCACAGCCAGGGCAACACGGTCGTCCGGCCCCTACTGCACGAGTGAGTATCTGCAAAACCACAGCCCAACACCCAGATAACATCTCAGGCCTGCAGAGATTCAGGACGACATTGGGGTACGACTGTGATGGGCCACTCTGGCCCAGAGACCCACAGGATTTGGCGCTTTTTGGTTTCTGCTTCACTGAACTGGAGTTCTCTAGGACCTGGGGGAGTCAGCAAGGTAATTCCACCTGTACTGGCCCTGTGTTGGATTATGGGGGCTAACTTACTGATGGGTTAGCAGGTGCTAACCGTAAGCGGACCCATCTGGGATGTTTCCCTTAACGTGGCTTTCTCCTTCCTTTCTTTTTCTTCCGACTAATCCTCTGTCTATCCCTTCTTCACTTTTGCCCTTTCGATTACTTTTTTTATATGTCCTTAATCTTTTTTTGTTTCTTTTTCTGTTCTGTTTTTTTGCTCAGGTTTATTCTGCTCACGTTATACTTCGTCTCATTTCTATTCTTCCTTGAGCTCTCTCTCTCCACCTCCCCCCCC